>VZRO01001105.1:31966-64261 GCA_013397915.1 Daphoenositta chrysoptera | reverse complement strand
GCTGCGGGCAAGATGGCGGCTGTTTACCTGCGGCCTCCGCGGGATTTGCCCTTGTCCAATATGGCCGTTGTTCCCCAATTACTTCCGCCGGCAGCGGCGTCCGTTTGCCCTCAGTGAAGATGGCGGAGCGCGGCGCAGGGGGCGCGGTGTGCCGGTGGCTGCGGTGAGGCTCAGCGTGCGGGGCCGGGCTGGCGGCGGGGCTGAGCGAGCANNNNAATGGCGGGTCGGGGCCCGGCCGCTGCCGGCGGCCCGGGCCGCCTGTGGGGCCGGGGATGCCCCGCTTGGCCGCCGCAGGCTGCAGGACCCCGGCCGGTCGCGTCCCAGCGCCCTGGGATCCCGGAGAGCCGCCGCTGCCTCCGCAAGGATCAGCGTTTGTGGGTTCGAACAGTTTACAGTGATGCAAATGAATTAGTTGTGAGACGCTTCTCAAAGTTTTCCTCGTAGGAAAAGATTAAATAATCCGAAAATTTCTCCTGTCCACTGCAGCACTCATTGCTAATACTTTATTCAAAATATGAAGGACCGTTTCTGTTGTATAAGATTATTAAGTATTTGGCATAACCAGAAAATTGGAAATCAAAGGTGAAAGTACTTTCCAGTTGTTAACTCTGCAGGTGTTAACGTGTGTGTAGTAAATTGTGTATATAGAAATATACAAAATTGTGTGTATACATGTAACCTGTGTGTATAACTTAGGGCACCACATGGAGGCTGTATGGGACTATTTGTCAGCTGCTGCTGTAATCAAGTCATAAGTTGTTTCTGCCAGCTGTCCTCGTACAAGCAGTATTCAGAAATGCTGTGTTGGCATCCATATGCGTGTCAGTGTCACAAGATGGGAAGGAACTATCGTGAATTGCCCTAATATATCTCAGGAGTTACTATATGAGTGACGATCTGACTGCCTTTTCTTGACAGATGCACCCCAATGGCAAACAGCACCGAGTTCCCATGTACAGCTTGAATAATCAGCTCCATACCTGGCTTCTCTTCAGAATTCATGGTTTTTGCCAATACTTCTAATCTGACACTTCACCAGAAGAACTTCTTGAGAGTTTCTCAGTGTTTTTTTACCACATAAACCGGGGTCATAGGGCACTGCTATTATGTCCTGGGTACAAGTTGCAGTCAGCCAGACCAGTGAGGATATATTTGATGAAGATGGAGATGAGATGTATCTACTACAGAAGGAATGGAACAGCACCATGAAAAAGAGATTGAAGGTATTTCTGTAAAAATGATTTAATAGTCTTTTTAGCCATTTTAAACTTACTGACACATACCTTGATATACATGTGAATGATTTAAAGGGAAAAGTAAAAGTAGCTGCTGAAAAGTTATTGTGGCATACTTTCTCCAGAATATCAGGAAAATGTGGCAGAAATTTACATAAACATTTCTTAGTAGTCACCAGAGCAAAGTACTGTTTTACCAAAAGACATTGGCTCCCTCTGCACAACATGTGGATTTTTAAAAAGCAGTGCTGAGTTGTGCTGCAAGCTACTTGCTATGTACTTGTAGGTATACCCCTAGTAAATGTAGGGCAACAGAGATGAACACTGCTAATAAAGAAATGGGAGATGTTTGGGGTTTTGAGCAGAGTTACTCATCAGTCAAATTATAAGGTGTGTGACTCCACGTGCAACCACAGCTGGGAATTGTGGTCTGTGTAGGTCTTTGGTTGATTTATTCTCCTAGTGAAAAATGTACTTTATGAAAGCTGCTTTCCACAGCCCTTGCCTCTCTGCAGTTCTACAGGGAACAAAACAAGTTCATAAACAGGTTAGTTGGACAGATACTGTGTCATTCAGAGTGGGGCCAGTAGGGCTTGTGTGCTCACAGCTGAGCAGTGTTTGGCTGAAGAACATGAATGGAAACTGATGTGTAGGCAGCTGATGAGGAAGGTTATTACAGCAGACCTGGTGTAGTTTCCTTCATCTGAGTTCAATGAAAAGACTGGTTTTCTTAAGGAACTACTTAGTGTTCTTACACAAATCACTCTGATATTTATGAGTAGATACTTCATGATTTTGCAGTGTTATTGAAGTTAGAGTTGTTTGTTGAGCAAAATAAATATTTGTGTTCCATACTATTTTTCTAGCAAGGCCACCATGGCAAATAGGAGCTTTCACTTTCACAACTTGAAATTTTGGTGTGAAAAAAGTTAAGAATTATTCTATGTAATCTTGTAATGAGGTTATAATATAAAGAAAGTAATTTGCATTACAATCATTAGCTATTTCTTAAGGAAAGCAGCCCCAATGTTAAGTGTGATATGTGACTCAATCACTGTCTCTTTTTCTGGTATAACTCTTAAATGGAGTGAGGTCCAGCGAATAAAGGAGGGATGTTCAGCATTTAGCTTTGTGAAAATAAAAGGATTCCATGTAGATGGATTACAGATAGGAGAGTACCTCTCCTAAAGGGGAAGCTTGGCAGCTTGCATATATTTTTAGATAGAAGAAAGAAGTCTATATGTGCTATTCCTAAACCCGTTTCTCACAAAGAAGTTGGTAATCGTTAAAGGAAATGTGCTTTCCTGCAGATTTGTCTTACTTTTTTGATCTTTCTAAAAGTTGTTTCCCTATTTTCTGACTTTCTGGAGAGCCTTCTGGGAAAAGTAAAAAACTGCATCTTATAGGTCAGTAAATAAGAATACACTGCAACAAGCATGTTTTGGTTTGGCAGTGGGGGTGTAGCTGTGAAGGATTTTGAAATATAGAAGCTGTAACTTAAGAGATTGAGTACTTGTGATACTTGTTTAAACTTTTTTATTATTGTTATGTATTTGTCATAGGTCCACTTTGTCATCTTGTGAACAACCTGTTTCACTGTTCTTGTTACAGGAAGGTTACAGGGATGGAATTGAGGCCGGGAAAGAACTTGCACTCCAGACAGGCTTTAATCAAGGTTACAGACATGGTGCCCAGCTGATGATTACATGTGGCCAGTTCAAAGGAACCCTGAAGTAGGTCACAAACTCCTTACAGTCAAGTGTGTGGGGAGGGTGTGTAACAAGGGAACACGCATGCAGTTCTTTGTTTGTTTTAATTAAAAAACCAGCTGACAAAAAAAAAACCCAAACAATTCCCCCCCCACCCCACATTGTAAAACTGTACAAAGTGAGCGAGCAACCTGAGAATTCCCAGATCTTGAAAACAGGGAATGTCTACATGGGTGTAGAAATTTTTAAAAATCTCTTTCAGTTGCTCTTCCAAAATTGTCTTGAATCTACATCTTTAAGCTTAATATTTAAATCTACTCTCTGAATTTTCCATAGAATGTGAATGATACATAAATGTATTTATGACTCATAGGTACCTTGTCACATTGCTATCTACCTCCACCAACTGGAGATCTACATAGATGCATATAATCACTTTTGTTTGTTCACTTTTCAGTGCTCTCTTATCCTGGTGTCATTTTAATGGACATGATTCTGCTTTAAGTACGATAAATAATCTTCTTGATGTGGTTGGAAAGCATGAAGATGATGTGCTTAAATATCTGAATTCTACTGAAGAACAGCCACATCTTGAAGACATTTTAGACTCTGTTCAGGACATGGACCTTAATCACACAGCTGGGACCGAGTACAAGGAAGTTAAAGATGGAAAACACGAAGACTGTGGCAGCTCTGCTGAAAACATTTGTAGGAATAGTGGTGAGGTTGGTTCCTTGCAGTCTGAGTGCAGCAAGGCAAACCTCTGCACAGATCCTGAAAAGTCAACCCTTGCTTGGGTTAAAAAGCAGACTGTTTGGTTAGTAGAGCAACTGGGTTTATCACTGGATATACTCCATCATGTCCAGCAACTGCAACATTAGCTTTTCTGCCTAATGGTGCTTAAAACCATCACAGCTGGTTTTGATTCTTAGTCTGTGGGCAATGTATAGGCTGATGCATCACTTTTGTTTTAGGAAGATCTGATTTTGATGCTTTACAGGAGAAGAAATTTTTGTAAATCTTCACCATGATTTTGGCTTCTGATGAAACTCCTCACTTTCAATCTTAAAGGTAACATTCACAGAAAGGGGCAATGACTAAAGCTCTACTAAGAGTTACTAAACGTGTTTCTGTTTTGTATCAGGAGCTCCCATTTCAACCTCATTTTTTTCTTGGCAGCAGTTTGGAAATGAAGCAGGTCCCTCTAAAGTGGTCCCCTCTAATATCTAAAGAAAAAATGCTCAGTGCTATCGAAATGGTCAGTGTTCATGCAGAATAAGCTGCTGGTGGTGATAATGCTGTGTGCAAAATAGAACATGATTTGCTGCTGATTCCTGGAGAGCTGTGACTAGTCACCTTTTGTCAAATTCTTCGTCTTATCTTTTGTAACCATGATGCAATGCACCTTCACTGTTAAAAACTATTTTTGCCTCCTTATATAGTTCTGTTAGTCACTTCTGCTGAAAACACAGTTTTCCTCAAATGCAGAATTGCTGACAATTCCATTGTTTTACTCTTAGACATCTCCTCTTACCATGACAGACCATACTAAACATGCTTCCAGTCTAATGAACATACTTGTGTTTTTGTACTTATTTTGGCAGTCCTTCTAGCCTGAACTCTTTCCCACATTCCAATAATGTTTTTCTCAAACTCTTCGAGTAAGCCAAGCTTATTCACCACCTCTTAGAAACACATCAGCCACACATGCCTGTTTCTGATTACTTCATATTTCTGTGCCAATATTCTATATTTGACTTGTTTTCCCTTTGCTTCCCTTAACTGTAGCTGTAAATTGCTCTGTTCACAAAGTTTTTTCTTTGTTAATGCCTCTGTTTTATATTAATTAAACTGACTTATAGTAAGTTACCAGTTTACTTGTTTGAAGTTTCTTGTAACTCCTTCCTATTGGAGACAAAGGGAGTCTAGACATAGGCAAACTAAGATTTTGAACCGTCAACTATAATTAAAAAAAAAAAAAAAATCACAAAACCTTTTCATACTTTGAGGCCAGAAAAAATCTAAGGCAAAAATTCCTTGGTTTTCAGAGCCTGAGTTTACCACATTCTTACTAAAGATTTTGTTATCCTGTCAGAGTTGGCAGACTGTAAGTTTGGTTTCCTTTCCACTTCTGCTTTAGGGGTAAGCAGAACTGCAGCTCGGAGTCTTGCATTGAACGTATTTATGAAATAGTGGACAAAGAGGTGTGTCTGTGTTAATTGTGTATATACAAAAAACATTCAAGGAGCTTTTTCTCAATTTATTTAGCATAATGTTGACATGGATAAACATCACTTTTCTTCAAATGCCTGTGTTGTGTTATAGACTGTATCATGTATGTTAGACACAGATTTCTTCCATATTCTAGTAGAATATGGTGCAGACAGTGTTGGAAGTCATTTAACTTTCCTAACTAATTCTTAATTAGTTGTTTTCACTAATGGTAAGCAGTGCCCACTTTTAGCCAACACTAGTTAAGTTTCTTCACAGACTTACTTTGATCATTAAATCACTGAAACCTTAAGTTTTTTAAAACTAAGCCTGACAATCTTCAATAAACAAAGCCAAAGGGATTTGAAGATTGGGTGTCAGGGGTCTTAAATTTATAGCCATTCAAGGACATTGGAGTAACCAGAAGATATAGAGGAGATTAAGGCCGGGAAGTTGGAGACTCTCTGAGAAAAAGATTAAAAAAGGAATAAAGGATGTGGCCCAGATTAGCATGAAGAGAAAGAAATCAATAACTAAAATGGGATAGAATACTAATTATTGAAGAGAATCATGTAACTTACAACCAACGAACATTAATTTCTTTGTTTGCTAAAAATGCATAAATAAATGAAAAAGTTCTGTATCAGGGTCAGCATTGAGGCTGGAACTTTTTCAGCCACACACATCTCTTGATCAAGAATGAAGTAATGCCTTACCTTCTAACAATAAAAAGACAGTGTTTAAGGGAATCTTATTTGCCACGATGATTTTTTAGGTTTTCAGTAACAAGACAAAATAAAGGTTAATAGAACAGTTTTAGACTTTCCAGATTTAGATGTTTAAAAATGCAGATTCAATTGAATTACTTTTCCATATTTAGAAGTTTGCAAAGAGGAGACACCATTCACAAATTACTAAGTAGACTTTATTTTTGCTTATAACGCCATCAGGTTTTTTGTCTGTTCTTTGTCATCAGCTTCTGTACTAGCTATGGAATTGTCTTCCTCCACGAAGTGTTGGTGCCTAGTGAGGGATTCCCTAGTGAGGGATTCCCTAGTGAGGGATTACTTTTTTTCCATGTTGTCACCCAGAGTTTCCAGTTTGGCTGTAGAGAGATTTTCTTTTGTACTGTCTGTATTATTTGGCTTATCTGTCACTACCCAGTCTTGCTGAGCAGCCCCAGAAGGGCTTTCTTGGAGACTGTTAGAATCTGTAGTTTGCTCCGGTTGTGGTTCAGGCTGTTGTTCCATGTCTTGGGTTTCACTGTCAGCTTTCACCTTGGCAGCGTTCCTGAAAACAGCTCTCATGACAACTGGGACTGACATGCAACTGAAGAAGGAAATGACACATTAGTCACTACTGCAGACTTTATCCATTCTTTAAAGTACTTCCATTTTTTAAACTGGCTGACACCTGAACGAAAACCAGCATTATCTCTTTATGTTTTTGTCTTGTACAACCTGGTGTTACATTGTAACCACAATATAAACTACACGTGCTGTACCAGAAACATGTTGACACACTGAAATGTAGTGCTGAATCTTTGAACTTAGGTGTGCAAAGAAGCTTTGACTGAAAGTGTGGGAGGGTCTGGTCAAAAAAAAGTCATAAGGGTGCTTCTAGTGAAAACCAAAACTAAGAATATTGAAATATAGTCATTCTATATGACTATATATACTATATACTACTGAGTTTTATAATTGTAACCTTCATGTTTTGTATAACACAGGTACAGAGCATATATTTTCTAAAACACTATCTATACTGGAGGAGTATTTTTCCCACTCTTAACCTGGTTCCAAAAATAGTACCTAGTTTAAAATCAGTTTTAAAATCCAACCTGCATTGATTTTGTTGTCATCAAACAGCTAATAGTTGTATACTAGCTTATACCAAATCAATTAGTGCTCTCAGACTATGTTCTGAATCAGTTTGTCTAGCCTATGTTCATGTATCACAACAACTTGCTCTCTTGGAATGTGTTCAGAAAACAAGCCTGAGACAGTGTTGTATGCTGTTAGGTAGATGTGTTAAAAGACCTTTCCATGCTATTCTAAGTTATGCTAGACATGAGACTGTCATCAGCTATAGTCTTCAAAAAAGCGTCTTTATCATCACTATTAATGTTTAAAAATTTTTAAAGAGATACTTAAAACACTGAAGTAACTTATTCCCACTATTGTACTACAGCATTTTACTAGAGTGAAGTTTTCTAGTTGTTGAGTTTATCGCATTATGAAGGTACATGATATTTCCATTAAATGGACATTTGATGTTTATTCCAACTGTTACAAAATAAAATTACTTGCCGTTTCACAACTCTTGCTATGAAGTCATCACTAGAATTTAGAGTTGGATCTTGAGGATTTAAATGAAGGTGACATTGGACTTCTCTAGAGCTTATAACATCAATTACCACTAAGAAGGAACAGAACAGAAAAATGTTTGTTTTGAAATATTACGAACATTAAAAACCATCCTTCCATTTTAATGCTTGAAGAGACGTAAGACTGAAGTCAGTGGAAAGAAGTTTGCAGCAATATATTTGCATGAATTGGTTTTCCTTAATACACTTAATTCAGAAGTAGTAGAAGTTACAATTTATTCATTAAATGCAGGGCAAGACAAAACAGGACTTGAATATTTGCATTTACTTTCTGTATTATTCTGAGTACAGAACACCTTTTAGTAAGCAGTTTATACACAAGTGTTACTTTGTGTTTTTCATGGGCTGCACGCTGTTGAGTGGCCCTTAAAATGTTTGTAACTGAGAAGCATAGTGCAAGAGCCTAGATAGAACCAATCCCTTGTCAGCTCAGTAAAGAGGACAGTAGCAGTTATTCCACACATACCACAGGCTAAATTCTCTTTCACAGGATGAAGGAAAAAGACAGAAAAGCTGGTGTTCTTGTGTGGTACCACTTCAAAGTAAAGCAGTTCGGAATCATCTAGAAATAAAATTACTGTTTAGTGATATCCACCATTGAAGTTGGACTCTGGCTGAATTACATGCCAGAATTTTAACAATGCTGATATGAATAGTCTAATTATTCATTGCTTTGACAACTTAGTTTATGCTTATAGAAGTGCCAGGCCTAGGAGATGTCAAAAAAAAATTCTATAGAGTGTTAAGAATTTTTTTATCTTTTACGATATTCCACAAGTAATGACAGTTTTGGCAAGAGAGCAATAAAATCTGTTAACACCCAACTTAGAAACTAGTTTGTCTCTAATACTCTGCCATCACTTCCAACCACACAATTTACCTTCATTTATATGCTTCTCAGAGACACAGCTGCTAATAAGAGTGTTATATGCCACTTGATGTCGAAGAATCTCTATTACACCAGGCACACACTTTGGATGGCTAAATGGGATTTTACTGACCAAGGCTCCTCCTAAATCTGATTCTTCTGAGCCCTTGTTTATGAAGTAACAGTGCTTTGGGCAATCTGGAAGAGACTAAGCAACAAATACAGTGGTATTTCAAGGACTGAAAACAGGAAAGTAAAGCTTGATGTTATCAGGCAATTGTACAATCTGACAACAAAAATAATTTTGAAATATATATTTCTAGCATGTCCATCATATCTCTGCATTTCTAGTAGAAACATAATCCTTAGAGGAAGCTAAATGAGATCTCCCTCCCAAATGCATCCAAATTAGGCAAATATACCCAGAGCGAAATGGTCAGGAGTTCAAGTATCACCAATTCTTCCAAATACTTTTAAGAGCCCTCTAGGCTACAGAAATGTTAGTGATCAAGATAATAATATCATAGTAATGCTGCTTGATAGTTGCACAAACAGGATAGCAGTTTTGCTGGAAATCTCTTCTGGACATAAGATGTTTTTCCAACCTCCATCACTACTACTTTCTTTGGAGAGGTATGTTTGGCTGGAATATCTCCTGATGATTCACTTGAAGAGGAGCAAATAGTAAGAAAAAATTACCACCTGTCCATGTTGACAGTGATTCTGTGACAAAATTAGAAGTGCACTCTTGTGTTATCTACTTCAGGATGCGAAATTGGAACTGTCCCCTTAAGAAGAGGGCAGGGCAGTTAATTAGGAGGGTCTACATTAACAAAAGCTGAATAGTTTTTCCATGTGTGTTCCTGGACCAAAAGGATTTTCCCTACACTCATTTCAAGGTTAGAATGCAATTTAGTAATTCTAGAAGTAAAATCTTTAAACTCAGAAATAAAACATTCTCCCACCAAGTACAAATATTTTAGGGAATTGTTGAAAAGTTACAGAGCCTTTCATGTGCATCTAATAGAACTGAAAGATTAATTCATCTTACAGAAGAGAAGAGCTTTGCTAAACATTATTTTAGCATGGTGTAAATTTACTGCTGGCTTCTGTACCACCACCTCAAGGTCCAAGAACTAAGCCGGCAATGGGCTCTATGAACACTGCTAACAGGACAGAAAAAAACGTGTCCTCTTCTTTTGCAGTCATGAATTGCAAAATTAACTTCCTCGTTTCCTAGCAAGAAAAGCAGATCTTTGAAGCTTGTCTTGTGGTTGCCCTGTACATAAGCCTGGCAGAAAGCATCTTAGCCACAATTTTCTATTCTAAAACGTTACATCTAATGCAGCCTAAGCAACTGTATTTCAATAGTGTGGTTATTAAAAGGAAAGCCTTCTTCAGTTAAACAACCTTGTCTCTAGACAGAAATAGGCATCACTATTGTAACACTTTATATTTTTCTTCCTGCCAGTCCCTTTGAAAGGAATCAATAGTCTCAGTGTTATCTAATTAAGAAATCTCTCGTTAAAACAGTGTGACATGCAGCATGATAAAGATCTTCAAAAATCTAGGTAAGTACCTTCTTGGGGCTTGCTCCTCACACCAGTCAATAAGTTTCCTTCTTTTTGAGGCATTAATGATAAAGTTCTGAGCAGTTTTTAGAAGAGTAAATATTTGGGTTACACACAGACAAATTAGTATAACTTCAGCAGCCAAGCACACAGTGTTTCATTAATGAGGATGAGAAGCTCACTTACTTGAAAGGATCTAATACTGCTTCGTAAATTGAACTATTTCCTAAAGAGCATTTAAATATTGTTGGGATTCTGGGAAACCTACATTGCTTGCTTATGGGGAAATGGTAATTCAGTATATATATCTTGTGCAACAGCACAGTGTGTGTCAAATGCACACTATACTTACCACAAGGAAACAAGATTTATTTGTAGACAAGTCTTCACTGCATTTTTCTTTAAGAGTAGACCGAACAATTAGCTCATACAGTGGAGCTAGTTTCAAGCCAGAAATCTGAATTCCTGAAACCAGGTCATTATTTTTATTAGCAATTAGGTTATGACAGTAGGTTATGAAAGCTACTATTAAAAACAAACCCAATGTTTTGAAAAGACAAAAATACTGATTTTCTTTCTTATTCCCCTTTTTTTGCTCTTGGGAATTTGAGGTAGAGTGTTTAACTTTGCCTGTAAATTGTCATATCTTTCTTAAACTTTTGTGTTTCGCACTGGTTGGTAAATGTTACACTTGGACTGATAGAACAGAATATATTCTGCCCCAGAGACAACTTTTTCCTCTGGCAATGTTAACACTGGGAAGTAAAAAGCAAATAAGCAATGTATAATCACAGAAGTACTAAGTCTTAAGAAACAATTATAACATGCCTGTGAGCCTCTGTATCTCTTCAATACTGGATAAGGACATTGGAATAGGCTGATGAAACTTCAGAACAAAAAGAGCTGGCAAATCCATGCTGAGTTCATCAGTCAGTTGCAAAAAAGCAGGGCTGCTAGGAAAAAAAAGTTCAGAATGAAACCATTTTACAGAAATTGCCATAACAAGGACTCTTAGTGCAAGGCCACTATCAGGTCCCTAGCAGTTTGTTATGTTCCATACATTTTCTGACTTGAGAAATGTTTTGCTTTATAAATGCAACTTTAACAGTTTAAAACATGGTAATGTGCAAACTGACAGAAAAGAAAAGTGAGACACAGGAACTAAGTGATGTTTTTTACAAATAATTCTAAAGTATTTTATTTTGGAAAGTTACTTCAGACTTTCCCTCCAGACAGCACTGAGATAGAGAGAGATGAGGTGTCAGTACCCATAGTGGGATGACAAACTATTTTGTGTATTTTAGGTGTAATATGTTTCAGTATATGCTTGCTTTCTTTACTGTGAATCTATGAAGGACTTGCTTGTTGAATACTAGGAAGTTAAATAATATTGTTCCAGTGGCTCTTTCTGGCTTCAAATCTATGAATAAATTCATAGTTCAATGCAACTGACACAGTTAAATATGAACACAATACCGTTGAAGTTCATTTGGGAAAACCATAAAAACCAGAGATTATAGAGGGTGTAGCTGTGGAGCATAAAGGCCTAAATAAAACAGAGCTTCCTGTTTCAGCAGACGGAAAATGTAAGTTATGCTGAAGTCAGTGCTCTTGTTTTGTAAATCCATTTCTGTATTGACAAGTGTCCAGAGCCTCACCTGTCCTCTCCAGCTTGAGGATCTACAATTAATGGAGAAAGAGGGAGTTTGTGGAGTGTATCCGTGCTTTCAACAGTTACAACTGCTTTTGTTCCACATACCTGGGAACCTGAGGGAGAAAGAGAACGGCATTATTTTCCTTGTTTTAGTGTATATTAATCCTATGCATACAAAACATACAATGGTAAGGACTTGGAAGGTCAGGTCCAACTGACAGCCACTGGGGTGTGGGCAGTGAGGAGAAGCTTGCACGGACCACACCCAAAAGGCCAAAGTTGCCCAAAGGTGATAGCAGCAATAGCTGAGTCAGCAACCAAGAAATGGAAAGTAATTTCCTATGGACATTAAAACTGTGCTAAAGTGCATCACCTAAACTGTTCTACTAAACTAGAATTTTAAATTTTATTTCTGAGCTTTTATTATTTAACTTTGCTTAATGAAATGGGTAGTACTGAAAAACTTTTCACATTACTTATTTCTGCTGAAATAGCAGAATAGCTGAAATAGCTTTACCGGGATTTAGTTCTGCTTCCAAAACTTGATAGGGAGAAATGTAAAATTCAATGCTCATTGGGGTGCCTGAGGAATAAAAAAATAATGGTTACTACACAGGTCAATAGAGGAAATATGTTGGGTACCTTGACACAAAGGTGAAAAAACCAACACTGTAGATGGGCAGAGGGGATTCCTTGTAAAAGTACATCTCTACTTACTATACATGTTCAATATATGTTCTGTATGTCTTTACGTTATCTGAGAATACAGGCACAGTAAGTCCCTACAGCACATTGTATATATATAGTAGAGGATCTTTTCTGTACACAAAGATCAACTCAGTAGTGTTTTTTGATTACAATTCTTTGAATTCAAAAAGGGAAAAAAAAAAGGGAGAAAAAGAAAAAAGAAAAAAAATCACCTCCAGTTCTTGGCACCAGATGTCCTACTTTTCCGTTAAGTACTTCAGTAACTCTGTTTAGATCCTGTGTTCTAGTTCAAAACACATCTTAATTAGTGCTTCCTGCCTTGCAGTGCTAGCTAGGCTAATGTAATTTGTAATTTGTATCCTTAATCAAAAGGACATAGTGCTTTCTTGGAAGTAGATTGTATGTCCAGTTTCCAAAACACCACAACTCCACACAGGCATTACTCCTAGGACTTGGGTTTCCACTTTCCCTGTATCTGAGCTGTTTCATGTCGCATTTTGGTGCACTATTTACCAGAAATGAAGGGGGTCAAAAATATTAGAGTGGCAACTGGTTGAGCAAAGAAACACGACATAACCTGAATAAATCGAACAGAACCAGTCTCTGACCTCAAATGTGTTCATATAGTTGATTACATACAGCCATACATTTACATAGCTGTGTACTAACTCTGCAGGGCATTAACTTACAGCATAGATGGGACAAATAATCTATTTAACTTATAAATAATATTTACTGATATATCAGTGACCAGCGAGGATACAGCATATTAGTTCATAGTGTTATTATGCTTCATAAGGGAAAACTGAAAAAATAATCCAAGAGTGTGTTTCAAGTCACAGAAGGCCATACCTGCCAAGGTATGTGTATGTAATTTAATAGGCAAGATATCAGAGAAGATATTTCAAAAATCCAGAAGGAAAGCACTACCCTCAACTCTGATTTTCTGAAAAGAATGAAAATCCTTGTACAATTACCAGAAGATTTAGGAAATGCTGTTCCCCATCTACCTGTAATCCTACTCTTTGAAAGGAGAAATGAGAAAAGGAAGGAGGAAAGCTGGCATCCACTACTCCTGATGTAAAACTTGAAGACAAAATGAGATACCTAAACAGCAGAACCCAAAAAGTCTATTTTACTTCTGCCACAGGGAGATCTAAACATGACTGCTGACTTTCAGATGCACTGTTTGCTTCCAGTGGGTGGTCATGTGCACACACTCCCAAACTCTCTAACCAACCAGTTTCCCTGGAATTCCCATAGATAAAGCACAGGAGGTCAGTAGATTGTCTCATTTGGCATATCTGGGGTTGATAAAGCCTTCAAGCTTTCCAGTGGGAGAAAACTCATTAGCCTTGCACATCCTGTTCTATAATTAGATCAGTTAACTTGTTTTTTAGTGAAAGGAAGGGGTGTGGGTAGAGGTAAAGGAACAAAGACAGAGACTGTAAGTTACCTGTCTAGAAAAGACATTGAATAAAGGTCTTTTTCAAGGGCCTGCAAAGCAAGATATCCCTTGGCTTTCATTTCACTGGGAGAGAGAAGAGACAATTTATTATTTTTGTAAGTAAACGAAAGTTAGGCTATGAATTTCAAAAGTTTTTGAGTAAAAAAGTAACTGCAACCTGTTTCCTGGAATTTGATACATATTTGACAGGTCTTCTAGAATCTTTCCAAAGGCATCATAGTTCTTCATCCTAACAAAAAGAAATAATGACTATCACACTACTAAATGAGATGGAAAATAACTCTTTTATACATAACTTGCTAGAAAAGGCACCATTTCAGAGTGACAGAGATCAGATCAAGTAGCAGCAAGTCTTGGGGATTTAAAATTTTCATAGAAGATAGCAGAAAATGTGAACTTTGGCTTTGTTGCAAGAAGCACTGTAATTATAGCTGAAACTGGCACTGAAGTAGGCTCTACTAAAAGCAGTAAATGTACCTGAAACACAAATTTGACAGATCATCAGCTGCAAAACACTTTTCCTGATGTTCTAATAAAGCTAGTCATGTAGTACTACTTCCCTAATACCATCCATGTGTACATTGCTCTTTTCATTAAAATATCAAAACTGTATTAATGCTGCACTTCACAGCACCATGTGAGAGACACACTTTAAATACAACTGATAGATACATCAATCAGGAAAAAAAAAGAAATAAAAAGAATGGGACAAGTGGCTTGGTTTGTGAAAAAATGCTTCAGGCTGCTCAAACCCCAGAATTCCTGCAGATTCTGACTTGCTGTGACAGCCTGGAGCTCTGTCCAGACTAACCCACCAGGTATTTATTCACCTGCTTACGTAGATTTTACATGAGTTTTACAAGTCTTACTAGACTCTCTTGTGCTGCAGTCGCACAGACAGCTCAAGACCTTCCTTCCCTTCCTGTGCAGATGTGGCTGCAATGTGGATCAGCAGAGACAAAATAAGCCTGCCTGGACTTTGACATTGGAACAAACCCTTTCAAAACTGGAACCCAAACAAGTCACTCAGCTCTCCACTGTCTCTTTCCAGCTAGACTAGTGGGGAAGCAGGGAAAAGGAGGAGAAGCAGGGAAAAAGGAGGGAAGCAGGCATGTGTGGAACAGGAACAGACACAGCACCAGCCTATGCATTAGCTGGCTGGTTCATCTTGATTTTATAGTTACTTTGAGGCTCACGGGAAACATTAAACGTATAACAAACTGCCTTACAACCAAATAAAATACTACACAAAGAGGTGTAGAAGGGATACTTGTGCTTTGTGACAAATCTTAAAACCAGAAAGGCAGAGAAGTAGCACCCGCAGTACCAATGGTAACTTATATGCCAATGCTCAGAGACAAGCTGCTGGCATTAACATCACTGGAAGTCAAAAATCTAAGAAAATATGAGTTCAAGCTTCAAGACATAGATGTTTACACCCATAAAGCTAATATAACTTCATTTCTGAGGAAAAAGAGGGTTGGAAAAACTGATGATGAATTATATAAAAGAGAGATGAAACACTCAAGGTCAATGATTATTCTTTCTCTTTTTACCTTCCCTTTCTACTATTCTGCCACAGTATTTATATAAGAATCCAATTTCCTAAATATACTCATTATTATTAAAACCTGGAACCTTGATCATATTCACTGAAGAACTTCTAAACAGACTTTTAAAGTGATGGCCTGACCTGGAACAGCAACTATTCAGACAAAATAAAATGTATATATATGTATGTATGTATGTATATCTATATATATATATAGATACAGATATAGATATATATGTATGTGTGTATATATATATACATAGTGCCCTACTGCTACATGAGAAAATTGGGGTCACATCTCCCCCTATGCATTTACAAAGAAACTCAGGCCATGTGATACCATCTTGATTTCACTGCTGTGAGAGAAGCCTGAAGGACATGTAGTTAAAGTATTTGCATAAGGACAGTACAAAGACTATTTAGTATTTGATGGAAGTAGAAGAGGAAAAGTAATACCTAGTTCATATCTGTAAATATGCCAGTTCTGAATTGTCATCATCAGTCCATTACCAAAACTATGGGTCCAAATAGTTCTATAATTCTTGCAATCAAAGCAAAGGCCAGTATTCCAAGGCTGTGTTTGACTGGCAACTAGAGCCAGTGTATTGGGGATTACTTCCTACTGTTGCACCACTGAAGCAGATGCATTCAGTGGAATGATTTGAGAAATAAATAATGCCTGGAGTATCTTTTCAAAATTATATTTGCTACAGTTTTAGCCTTGAAATTACAAGTTGGAAGCAGGTAATAGTAGTTACAACTTCCCAGATTTAATGGAATCCAAAAAGGTGTTAGTTTTTCTGTTGTTTTCTGGATTCATATTATTGTTTCCTGATTCTCTTTCTTTTTTTTTTCTTCAGTTTTTACACTGGAATGGTTCTAGCATTAGTAATTCCTTTCCATTCAACATGAAACCCTACACATGATTCTTTACCTTAGAAGCTGCACCAAGTCATCACACACCTACAGGAATAAGAGACAGGAGTTTCATCCTTCTTGCCATGCTTTGTGACACATCTGTTATAAGCATTTAATTAGTAATGATAAGCTTGATCCCCATTACTTTTAAGTAGCTGAATGGTTAGCATACAAAAAAAACCCCAACACTCAAAACCAAGACTAACAGTGCAATAGTTTAAAAAAAAAAATTACTATAATAATTGGAAGAACAAAGGTTCTGTGAAAGAGGACAAAATTAACAGAAGTAGTTTGTTTTATAAAAATAACAATATAAAATACCAGAAGTAGTCTTTCCAGGAAAAAAAATTGCACCTTGGCCAGTTTTTCTTTTGTTGGTAGTGCTAGAATTCTCTGAATATGCATTTCCATTCTAATGATATTGCCCAGCACTCACTGATCAACAGACCTGTGCTGGTTAAATGAACAATTTGAAATTCCAGGGCTGACTTTAACTAAAAATAATGGACAAAATTAACTCCAAGGTAGTGTAATAATTTGGATACTTACTGATAAAAACCAGAGTTTATGTTCCCCAACCCCCCACAACAGCTTGTTGTTATATCTTTGATCTGAAGGATTGTCTGTAACCCTGTAACAACTGCAGAACATGATATGTGAACTTCAGGGTGACATTCTGTAAATAATTTAATATAAATTTTGATAGAAAAATATCTCCACTAGTAGAAATACATATACTCCTAAAGAAGTCAGATGAAAAAAGCAGAATACCTCCATGACATTCATTGAGAATATATATTGCACTACACCTTGGTAGGAAAATATTTTACGCCCCTGTTATTTGCTGTATACTTGTAACATTGAAGTACGAAAATAAAAATATTCATGCATGATACCACAACATTCTTGGAAGGTGGGCCTGTCATCTGACTTTTACTGTAATACTTAGCACTAGAGTATTTAGTATCTGTAACTGAGTTGTAAGTTTAGGTGACAGATTCAGATCCCTAAAGAGGTAGCTAGTGTTATGCACAGGCTTGCAAGTGTGACAAGACCAAAAGGAAGTCAAAACCTTTCTGACATGGCAGCTGGAAGCCAGGTGGGAGAGTACAGGGTGGTGAGAGACAGAGAAAAATAATTTTACCACAGGAGCTTCTTCAAAGTGAGCCAACTTTACATCTATCACATCTCCATCCTTCCCCAGCTGAATTTCTACATAAAATATCATTGATGTTATGTAGCAGGCAGTCCCACTGGGGCTAACATGAACAGTAAGTCTGAGGAGAAAAAGGAAAAAAAAAAACCAAACTTGTATATATAAAAATGCTGTCATTTAAGAAAGGAAATGAGTATAGTTCACTTGGTCGTGGGAAGAGACACCAGGGATGCTTCAAAAATAACTCTTCCTTGGCTCAGCTTCTGAAAACTATCCAACCAGGCATGTATTTGTGCTCTGCTCTCTGCATTATCATGTTGTTCTGCTCAAAACTATTAATCTCAGTCTGCAGCTTTGGGATGCAGGCATGTATGCCCTCTCTTTACCCAACAACCTCCTCCACAAAGGGCTAATCAAAATAGGCAAATACACTCCATTAGAACACTGAGCTAAAAAATAATATTCTTGACAAGCCATCCAGATATTCCTCTCTGGACTTGAGGCCATCCTTGCTCATTTGCATTTATTCCTGAACAAACTTACCCTTTTTGTCTGGATAAAAGTTCCAACGTGTTCATAACAGAAAACGTGGATTTAGCTGCAAAAACCAGAAATGCAATTTAATCAATCTGCAATGATCAAGAAGTAGAACCAGTATTATCTTGCTTTAAAGGATATGATTTAGGTAATGAGAAAATAGTATCTCTTGAATGACTTCTTATTAATGACAACTATTAGTCTATGATTAGTAAGTTCTGTGCTGGGTAGAGAATATTCTCAGGCTTTAAGAATAGCTATAGCCTGAAGGCTTAGCCCAAAGACAAGTCGCAAGTCTCTTGTCTCTTACCCACCTCTGTGTTTGTACATTTGACCTCTTTGTGAAGAACATCAATAGAGAAGGATTGATAGATTCCGCAGAATATTAAAAAATATACTTTGAGTTATGCAACAGCTCATTACCATTTAATGTCCTCTCTATCTTCTCCATGCAAGAAAGCAATGGATCATCTGGAGCATTACTGACAGGCCTTCGAAGTGGGTTATCCTAGCACATTTGTGAAAACAAAAGATAGAGAAAGATTACTTAAATTACTATCTAAGAGACACAGCACACAGATGCCCCGTACAACAAAACACTGGCTATTTGTTTCTGTCAAACACAAAGGTTACCTACAAGTGGAGCTATCTCTGAAATAGCAGCACTGAATGGATTCGTGAAGACATTGTTGTGCAGTAATTACATACCAGATGCCTTTGGAACAAAGAGCGGCTTTACCTTACCTTTCCTTTTGAGCTGATCACTAGATGTGTCAGCTAATTTCACTGTGAAGCTAGAGATAAGCTAAGAAAATACTTGTGTTTTTATTTTAGAAAAAATCTGCCTGAGTAAATAGATCAGTAAGTGCCGCAGGAGTACTTGGTTAGATTTGGATACAAGTTTCAGCTGAATATATTCACTTCAATAGCAGGCAAACTCTTCCAGTTTCTCTTCAAGCTCTTGTCTGAAAATTGCTCATACTTCACACTTCCATTAATAAAGAACACCCACTGATGCAGAGTTTTCACTTTGTTCAAATTCAGGACATTGTTTTCAGAGTAAGGCTTGAGTTAACCATTAATAAAAAGAGGCATGGAAACAAATGGGAATTTTTATACTGAGCTCACAGCAGTTGTGTTAATTTACTCTTTACAAAGATGATTCTTAAATTAGCTACTGGAAGGGCAGGAAGCATGGAATGACTTAAGGTATGTAACAGCAGTAGAAAGTCTAGATAGCAGATTTCAGACCAGTTTCTAAAAAACAGTATTTTCTCCCAGTCCTATGGACAATAAATTGTCTGTACATACCATGAATATGGTAATGATAACGAATAGAAAGTAACCTAAACTAGTAGACAATCAGTACTAACTCCTGAATAGTTAAAATAATGCAAGAAACCACCCCTAAAGTGTTAAAATTAGGCAGGAAACTTTTATAATCTATTGTCCTAAGAAAAATGGGGAGCCAGGCTATATGAGGCACCAAGTTTTTCTTGGGGTTATCTTTTGGTTGGTTTTGGATTGCATAGGGTTTTTTGTTTGGTTGGTTTTGCTAGTTTTTCAAAATCAAACAATTTTTTAACTACCTTGGAAACATACTGTTATACCACATATCCTTCTCTCACCTAACCTGAGATTCTTACCATGCAAAAATAAAGAAGTTTCAGAGTTTCAGTCCATGGTCTTTGTTGGTATTTTAAACGCAACTGTTCCATTAAAGCATTTGTAGAAATAGCTCTCACAACACCTGAAAAACATGTCAAAATGTTCTAAATATAATGGCAGGTATTTACATTGGCAACTAGAAATGTTGGAGGAGGACAAATGTAAGACCTTGCTAAGGTCATAGATGTTATGCTTCAAAGAAGGAAGTAATAAAAAAACATTTTACTTGAATTTTTCACATACAAACATCTATTTTTTGTAAGACTTGGACAGAAAAAGGGTAGGGGGTGATTTGTATAGGCAAGTATTCTCAGTATTGAATACAGATATGCAGCCCATTCTTCATTTTGTTAAACAATTAGGCTTTCTTTACTGATGCACAATTTCATGTGTGTTCTTAATAAAAGGCTTTGCCATGGACTTAAGATATCCAGATAAACCCACCCAGAGCTCATTAAAGTTCACTTTAATTAAAGATAAAAAATTAGAGATAAATTTTTATGATGAGGGTGTGGAGACATTGGAACAAGTAGCTCAAAGAAGTGGTAGATGCCCCATCCCTGGAAAGGGATGATTCAAAGTCAGGTTGGACAGGGCTCTGAACAACCTGATCTAGTTGAAGATGTCCCTGCTCATTGCAGGAAGGTTGGAGTAGATGGTCTTTAAGGGTCCCTTCCAACCCAAACTATCCTGTGATTTTACAGAGGATAATCTCAATGCAGGGGTGGAACTTTTTGTTTGTTTTTTGGTCATTGGGATGGCAAGGAATAAGAATGGGGCTTGGAGAAGGAATATATTCACTCTGTCATCTGTCTCCTTATAAATATTCCTTCTGGCCTTACACAGAATCCAGATGTACAAAGGAAGTTTTTTTTTGCTGAGATGTGATACTTCCATAATCATTACTGCCATCAGGAAAAAAACAGGAGTGAATTTCCTAATACATCAGTCTGAGACAGGTAGGAAGACTTCAAAGTTATTAATAAGAAGAAATTGAATCCTGCAACATGCCACCCACTTTGCTCTACCCCAGAAGCAGAAGAAATATTACAAAGGGCTTCTTTGACTTAGTGGGCACAACAGCAGCAGAGATTTGTCCCCTTTGAACCAGAGGCCCTGCATGGGGAAAGAGAGATGGACTAGGAGAGGGATGTCTCTACCCTTTGCATACACCAAGGGTATGAGTAGGGGCTGGCAGCAACTTTCTCCTGCAGGGAGGATGACAGAGCAGCAACCACAGTCCCCTAGAGATCAGGCCACTTCAGCCAGCTGGAGGAAGGGGAAGCAGTGGACCCCAACCAGCTCTTGCAAGCACACTCACTGGGAACATGCCCCCACTTACCCATGCCTTCATGCTGATAGAAGTACTGCAACCCACCCTGTATCTCCATTCACACTGCAAGAAACCAAGGCTCCTATTTGTAGCACCTGCAACACAGCACCCATAGCTGCTGTGAAAGGCAAAAGTCTTGCTCCTTCAAAAAACTGGTCCTCAGGGGTTAGAGTTTGAACTTGAGGCACAGCAACATCACCTCTGCTACTTTTTACAAGGGCTACCCTGTTAGCCATGTTCTTCCACATGTAAGTGCTAAGGAGAAGGCATAATGTCTATCCCCATCTTTTCTGAAGGTGTAGTATTCCAAGAGACTGAATTTAACTGGGGGACAAAGGTAGCGGCAGGTATGATAGCAACAGTCACTCAGCAAAACAGGAAAGCACTCCAAAAGGGAGTTTTTAGTCTTCCTTTTTAGTGGAGGGAATAATAAAAAAAAAAGGTATCTATAATGTTTGCATTGTATTTGTGCATCCTTTTGTGGCCACCTCAGGTTGCTGTCTGCTTGTGCATAGGAATCAGTGCACAATGGCAGTGTGAGGTTCAAGGGTTAATCCTGGACCTTTGTACAGGCACTAGCTCGAAATGTGGTTACTGGGGAATGTCAAGGTCTACAGCAAGAAGAGCACATCTCCTAAATAAACCCTGGGTGGCACTGTTTCAGGATACCTTACAGTGATCTTTCTGCTTTCAGCTGTTATCTGTCATGCTGCAGTACCTGAAATAGCCTCATACCACATAAAATAGATTATTTTTTTACTTGTGTGTAGAAACTTGAGTAGAAACTAAAAAGTTCATTAGCCTCACTAAGATTACAGAAAAAAAAACTAAGCATGGGCTTAGAAATCCCAGGAGAAGTATATGTCAAGCATACTAGTTAGCTAAAGTCAGTGCAGCTGAGTAAGTTAAATATATTTGCATTTCAGCTTTTACAAAGGATGTGAAATGTGATCAAGTAAATTGATGATGTAATTCAACACTTGTGGTAGATCACACTTCTGTAAAATTATTAGTTTGGTGTCTACTATTAAATATTAATTTGTTTTTTAACCTGACATTAGCAGTGACCATAGCTATAATCATGAGCTTTACCTGTGAATTGGTGCATGAATTTAAAAACATGTTTTCAGCATTTCTAGGGAGTAATTTTAGCTTAGGTTTGTTTTAACAATCTATCAAAACGTTTTCTGCTGAGCAAGAACAAGTACTATGGCCCATGTAAAGTAGGTTGCCTCAGTCCAGATCATCATAGGAATGGGTATGTGCAAATATGACATACCACAGCTTGGTAGTGCTTAGTAGTTTTGTGGCATTTTTCATAAATGTTTGTCCAGAGCTCTTTGGAGTCTCTGTGATCTTGATACTAACTCCAGTGGTTTGATCATGTCCTGAATAAGCAGAAAAGTAAATTATTAGCTGACTGTCCTGAAGAGAACACTTCCAAAATAATGGAAGGAAACATGCCACGGCTTACCTTGTCTGCATAATAGCTGTTCTGCAAATAAACAGAGGACTTCAAGTTTAATTAGTCACAGCACAGTATGGTTGATAAGCCTAAAACACACTTCAATTTTTAAAACAAAAAACGGCCTTTTCCATTGTGTTCAAATATATGTATTTAGGTAAATGAACTTGCATCATTTTTCCAGGACAGAGACAGTGCCAAATTTTCATAACAAGATAAATATTCCAAGACAATTATTAGCCTTCACATAAAATTGCAGGATTGGCAAAAATCACATATGAGAAACAGAAGCTTAAGCATTGTCAGAAAGTTCCTCAGAACAAGGTGCTGTTCCAGTATTCAGAACTGTCATATCAAATTACTGCACTCAAGAGAAGAGTTAAGAGTGATGAATAATTAAAAATGTTCTAATTATAGCTTCTCAAGCATATTAAATACACAAACGTCTAACTGGGTCAGTTCATGGGGAAAAAAACCAAAACAACAAAACAACTGGACATGCATTATCATGAGTATAGAAAATAATCGGAATTACTGCATGAATCCTGCATGCCCACCTGCTCTGGATTAGTTTTGCTTTGAGTGTTCACCAAAAACTGCTGCTGAAAGAATCTTTCGTGTGCACAGTTACTAAATAAGTTGTCCCCAGAGTAAATCCTCTTTGGCTCTCAAATGATTGCAGGTTATCTTATTCCCTTTTAAAGGGCATGCTTCTTAGGGCACCTTTTGAGAGATTAATTATTATTACTACTTGGTTTATTTTTGCCATGGTTGTCTGCATCTTGCTAAATTCCTGATTTTGTAATATGCTTCACAATGCATGGCCTGGGCACATTGTGTTTCATATGAAAATAGCATTTTGTAATTTCATAGTTCAAACATTTCTGATGATTTTTCCATTTCATTGAATGGTAATTTTTTTTTTCTGAGAAAGAATCAGCATATTTCTCATTCATATTATTGCATTAATTCAATTATTTTTTTCAGTGAAGATACTCTAGATGTATTATAGAACATAAGAAACCTTGGCTTACTGTTGATACATATTAGTGACAGCATTTCGGAAAACATTCCAGGTATTTCATGATCAGTGCAACACTGGTGGGGTTTTTTTTGTTTCTAGTTTCTTTTGGCATACTTAGGGTTGCTTTTTTTCTATTAATCCTATATCTAGTCTTGATTCTTTTTCATCTAAAGAATAAAATCAAAATAAATCACCAGTAATATATCTTTACTGGCCTGCATCCAGCACTTTATTGGAATTGCATCTTTCCAGAAGCCCTCAGCTGAACTGCTGACCAAAGAAAAACAGTGGCTACATAACAGCCCACAGTAAGTCTAAATACAGAACTGAGGCCTAGGGCAGTCTGTGAAAACCAGTGGTTCCCGTTAGAACTGCAGGATGTGTAAGAGATATTGCTATATTTATGAGGTCAGAGCTAAAAGTGTGTTGGTGCCATGGGATTTTAGAGTGATCAGCAATGATAGAGCTATAAAATGGATGTGTAACTGGAACATGAATCAGTGTTTACAAAAAATGATGAGCATTCAAACAATTCCTTTATCTATCCGAGGTGCTCTTTCATCTACGGCAGGATAAACCCAGTGCTGCTTAACTTTTATGACCTATAGCTTAGCCTGATATGGTCTATAGTTTATGGCTTTCCAACCATAAAAACTACAGTATGCTTTGTCATCTTTCCTTAAGTCTCTACATCATCTCCACAGTTATAGAGTGTGAATCTTTAGCTCCTGAGAGTAACATCAGAATGTTGGTGGGTGCATTTCACTTCACTCTAGCCATACAGACTGAGCCATGAGCCAGTTTTACTTCACGACTAACTGAATAGCACTTCTGGCACTTAGTCTGAGACACTTAGCATTGGCAGGCTTTGACTATTTCCTACTCCTTCACTGAAAGTGATTAAGATCCTTCAAAGCCAAAGGCTGTATAGACAAACATCAGAAAAATAGGTTCATAGCAAATGACCATGGATGTAGAAATACATTGACACAGACAGGGCATATCTTTTCCTCATAGTCAAGATATGGCTAACATTTGATGTCTGCTTGACATTAGCATTATAATCTCCAAGTAGTTCTTGTCTAAATCTTTTCCCAAAGGCCCTAGATCCATGTGACCACAATTTAAATAACCTCATGAACGAACATGTGAGGGCTGCCCTCCCGTGTGTGCATTTGCTCTTTACAGGGTTTCATAGGACACTGTGATTGCTATTCATAACTGAACATTTGTTGCTTTTTCTACATCTCTTATCTTCCTAAGAGTCTTCTGATAAGTTTTATAACTAAAATCAGGCGTTGCACCATCCTTCATGTTCTTTACTGACATCAGTCAGCATGAAATCAATGGAACTCATCACTTAAGAGCTGCCACAGCTCTCCTCCAAGAGAGAAAGTGAATGTAGCTGATACATAAATCTGCACAACATGGCAAAATTAGTAATACCCATATTATGCTGAAGGTCTACATTGAAAATGTTACTGGTAGAAGATGGGGGGTGGAGGAGGAGGGAAGGAGAAAGGGGAGCTAAGAATTAGTTGTGGAGCTGAAAATAATGATGAGCACTGATGAGATCACTGAGGTAGTGAAGAGGTATAATACAGAAAGAGAGTAATTGTGCTTAAAGGACCTTTCCACCTGTATGTCTCAAAGCTAATCACACAGGAGCCAGCTTTATTATCTTGTTTTTCCAGACTGGGATGCAGAGAGATGGGGAGAGAGAGTGACTCCGGAAATGCTGGCCACAGAACTAGAACCCAGACTGCAATTTACCTGATCTACTCTAGAACATCCCCATTAGAAGTAAGAAGGAAACCAGCAATGAAAGAAAGAGGTGGAGAAAGGGACTAAAAATCACAAGAAAAATACACAGAAAAAACCATGATATAAGTATGAAACCATATCAAGGACAAAAACCAGAAGTAATAGAAAAAGAAGGATATGAAGAGCAGAAAATACATAAAAAGGAAAAGATTAAATAATTATATAGACAATGCTAAGATTTGAAAATTATACAAAATTTTGTGTTATTTTAATACTGAAAAATAAGATGAGTTTAGGTCTACTTTGAGCTATTTTAAACCAATATTGGTTTGGAAATGATTGTTCAGCTTAAGTGTTCTGATTGAATATATATCAGGATATGGATTATATAACATGCAGACTAAAAAAAGAAACAGCACTCAGTGGCAAATACTGATTTCAATAAAATAGCATGTGGAAAGGACACATTTTTCAGCAAAGGCAATACCATAAAGGAGCTCAGTCCCAACAAATGCCAGTTAAAGGTATTACACCTCTGCCATGCAGACAGGTACTCCATATAAAGAACACATTTTACATCATTCTATGTTGGTTAAACAACTTGACACTGCTTTTCAAATCTTATGTTTTAAAACTGAAGCTAATTAAACTATGAAGACTTGTTAAAAATATATGCAATACACATTCAATTACACATTTTAATGCTTTTATATTTTTAGACACTTGGTAATTCCTTAATTATGTTCTTACAAATGTTTTTGTCCATTCTTATATATTATGAACCAACTTCGCTGTAACCCTCAACTCTCAGATTTCCAGATTCCTAGTCACCTACTAGAATGATATAATTTGTCCTAGCTCTATTGAATGACAAGATGAATGACTGCAAACTCATCATTACTCATGAATTCCTTGTTATTCAAGTCCCTTAACCTTACTTTCTCTATAGGGATGATGCATTTGGGGATGAATCTTTTCAAACTGGTAAGAAAGCTGAAAGTGTTCAGAACCATGACTAGCTCAGATGAAATACTGAGAATATTGTCATTTGGACAGCTAAAAGAGCTAAGGAAATGCAAGGATCTCATTACCCAACATCTTACTACAATCATCCCAGTATAGGTCTTTTAGGGTGTATGTATTTGTTTGCAAGTGTAGGGATACACATGTGACAGGTTTGCAGTCACAGATTATGTGAAGCTTCTGGGAAGCTGAGAGATTCAGATGTCCTTGCACTGAGCAAAAGCAGAAGGAACAAGTGTCCACACAACCTTTGTGTGTGTGTTGATTTGCAGCATTCAGAATCTGTACTGCATTGCATATTTATTTATCTGTGCACATCACGAACAAATTCCCCAGGCTGTATGTGCTGAAGAAGCATAAAGAAAGAAAGACTGTGCTTACAGACCTTACCCTCTAATTGTAAAAGGCAGGTAAAAGCTGGGATGGGAAATAGAGGGACTGGGCAAGATCAGAGGAAATTAGTGACACTGTGAGGTTATGCTGTAGTTTAACCCCAGTTGGCAACTAAGTACCTTGCAGCCCCTCACTCACTCCCTTGCAGTAGGGTGGGGGAAGAGGGGGAGAACCAGACGGTGAGAAGGCTCAAGGGTTGAGATAAAGACAGTTTAATAGGGAAAGCAAGAGCCACGCGCACAAGCAAAGGAAAACAAGGAATTAATTCACCACTTCCCATGGGCAGGCAGGTGTTCAGCCACCTCCAGAACAGCAGAGCTCCACCATGTGTTACTTGGCAAGAGAAACGCCATCACTCCAAATGTCCCCACTCTTCCTTCTTCTTCTCCCACTTTTTATTGCTGAGCATGACACCAGATGGTGTGGGTCATACAGCACACCCCTTTGGTCAGTTGTGGCCAGCTGTCCCAGCTGTGTCCCCTCCCAACTTCTTGTGCACCCCCAGTCTCCTCCCTGGTGAGGCAGCGTGAGAAGAGAAAAGGCCTTGAAGCTGTACAAGTGCTGCTCAGCAGTTACTAAAACATCCCTGTGTTATCAACAGTGTTTCCAGCATAAATCCCAAGCATAGCCCCACACTATCTACTGTGAAGGAAATCTACTCTACCCCAGCCAAAACCAGCAGAGAGTAGAACAAAAATTACATGAAGTCCAATCCAGTAGTCTGTCACCTAAGGCCTGGAGTTGTACTGCCTAACAGCAGGCACCAAAATAAGCTTTGTCACATCAGGTTTTCCTCCTGGTTTTCAGAGAGAAACAGGCACACTCAGAGGAAGATCCGACCACCCCCCACCAGTAGATACACCACTGTCTCAAGGCAGCCACCACTCTCGGCTGTGTGTCCCAAGTCTTCCCTTGGGCATGCCAGTTATAGATCTCAAGAGTAAGATGTGCTTAAAACCTGACTATCCCTTACACAAAAGCACAGAAAAGCACAAAAAGCTACAAACTTGAGAAGTAGGAGTATGCTAATAATTATCCAAGTAATTGTTTAACATATTCTTCACTCATTGTTTCTTATGTTTTCTCACAACTGGTACAAACTGAAGATGGATAAAAGCTTCTAACTCTTTCTTTTTTTGGGGGAAGGAGGGGTGATTCTCCTCAGAATACATGTGGATTTGGGCTGGGTGATTTCTTTTCAACTGTCCTGCTGCTTAGAAACTCTATTAAATCACAAATACATTTTATGCATCCTTACGCATTGGTAATAAAATGTTGTCTAGTCACTTTTAATACAGTTGTGCCACCAGACTAAAAGAGAAGAAATTAACCATAATACCAGGAAGTCCTACCTCCTTATATCGGTTTCAGTTGGCAATACTTCACAACACAAAGGCCCACACACCCACAGACCCAGCAGACGCCAGGGTAATCAAATCTGGGGTGAAATAGGAGGGTGCCCTCAAGAACCAGTAAGTGGTTTTGTTCCTTTTCTCTTTTGTCCCTTCGAAAAATTAAGTCTCTCTCACCCTAGGAGATTTATTGAGCACTTAAAGGAAGAATGGATGTTTTATGCATGATAAGATGGTTTTCCAAAGAATGTGGTTCACTTATTCATGTCAACAGAAATCTAAGATAAAATTACTGTGTTAAATTATGCATACTTTAAATATAAATTGTGTGCTACTAAACGTGTGCTAAAGTAAAGGGAACAAGTAGTTTTTGTTCTGTGGGAATGGAAGTTGCACATCAATGTTTTTCCCAAAGATTCGGACATGTTTTGTGTGACATGTCCACTGTATCTTTAGCTTTTTAAAATAAATGAAATCTTTGTCAGTTGATTTCTTAGTTGTATTAAGGTACATAATGCAAGTACTACTAGCACACAATTAATTACACCTCTGCTTCATTATTCGTTGTAATTTTTCCCTTTAAGTATTTTATGTGCAGAGCTGTACTGGCACATACATTAATACATAACAAAGGACATTCATTACCTACACCCTTTGTAGCCACATTGCAAATGTCTACTACACTGCCTGTGTGGTTTTAGGTACCTGTTGTAGCATTTAAACACCAGAGAGCAATTCAAACCTCTTGCTGCCTTGGGCTGTGAACCCTAAGTTCTTATAAAGTCAATGGAGTGAAGTAGTTGCTCTCCTCTGACCAGTTGCTCTCTTACACTGAGGAGACAGTCATGCCCTAAAATATTCCAGGTGCTCCAGAGATGCTCTCACTATGGTCACTTGTTAGCAATTGAATAGGAATTGTTAATGTAGTACATTTTCATGGAAATATTTCTTTTAGTTTTGGGTTAAAGAGCTCATTTTTTTCCACTTGGTTTAGGTAAAGTGCCAGGGAACACATCCAAGAAAAAAATGAAGGCTATACTATAAACTGTTCTTTATTGCATTATAGCATGCGGTTTGGACCATGAAACAAAAATTCAAAATCTTTTGGTTTTTTGTCTTAAGATAGTTCTAAAGAGAGATCAAAAGGACAAAGACCACATTCATTAACAAGCAGCATGGTGTAAAATGGGGATGAAGTCCCTCCCACTGTAAGTGAAGAGCAGCTTCAAGACCAGCTAATGAAACGGAATAGCCACAAGTCTGTGGGGCCTGATGAGGTGCGTCCCAGGGTCCTGAGGGAACTGTGATGTTGTTGCCAAGCTACTCTACACCACATTTGGAAAACCCTGGCAGTCAGGTGAAGTCCTCAGTGACTGGAAAAAGGGAAATATCATTCCAGTTTTTAAAAAGGGGAGAAAGGAAGACCCAGGGAACTACATTCCGGAGATCCATGGAACTACACACCAGAGACCTTCCCTTGCCTGGAGCAGATACTCGTGGAAGCAATGTTAGGCACATACAAGACAAGGAGATGATCCAAGACAGCCAGCACGGCTTCACTAAGGGCAAATCATGCCTGACCAATCTGGTGGCCTTCCACGATGGAGTGACAGCAACAGTTCAGAAGGGAAGACTGACAAATGTCAACTAGCTAGACTTCTGTAAGTCCTTCTGTAAGGTGGTCCCACATGACATCCTTATCTCCAAATTGAAAAGACATGGATTTGATGGATGGACTATTCAGTGGATAAGGAATTGGCTGGATGGACGCAGCCAGAGAGTTGTGGTCAGTGGTCTTATGTCCAGGTGGAGGCTGGTGATGAGTTGTGTCCCTCAGGGGTCTTGGTACCAGGGCTCTTTAATATCTTTATCAATGACACTGTCAGTGGGATTGAGTGCACCCTCAGCAAGTTTGCAGATCCATGAAGCTGAGTGGTGCAGTTGGTAAGAAGAGATCCTGCCCAGGGGGACATGGACAAACTTGAGAAGTGGGCCCATAGAAACCTCAGGTTCAACAAATCCAAAGCAAAGTGCTGCACCTGGGTTGGAACAATGTCAGACGTGAGTTCAGACTGGGAGAACTTGCTGAGAGCAACCATGCTGAGAAGGACTTGGACAGTTCACTTGCAGACCAGAAGGCTGATGGTATCCTGGGCTGTATGAAAATAGGGGTAGCCAGCAAATCAAGGTAGGTGATTGTCCCCCTCTACTCCGCCCTCATGAGACCCCACGTGGAATGCTGTGTCCAGGTAGGAGTCCTTAGCATAAGAAAGATGTGGACCTGTTACAGAGAGTCCAGAAAAGGCCACGAAATGGTCAGAGGACTGAAGCATCTCTCTTACAGAGACAGGCTGAGAGAGCTCAGGTTGTTGAGCCTGGAGAAGAGAAGGTTCTGGCAAGAGCTCATTGAGGCCTTCCAGTACCTAAAGGGTAAAAAAGAGCAACGTCTTATATAGGCAGATTAGTGATAGGACAAGGGGAAAATCGTCATAAACTAAAAAATTAGATTTAGATTAGATCTTAGGAAGAAATTCTTTATTTTGAAGGTGGTGAGGCAGTGGAACAGGTTGCCCGGAGATGTTGTGGATGCCCCATCCCTGGAAGTGTTGAAGGCCAGGCTGGATGGGGCTCTGAGCAACCTGGTCTAGTGGGTGCCATCCTTGCCCATGACAGGGGGGTTGGGACCAGATGATCTTTAAGGTCTCTTCCAACCCAAACTGCTCTATGCAAAGGGGCGTTTCCATAGAGTGAAAGAGCTGCTACCACCATCCTGGTAAGTACACTGTATGTGCTACAGGGAGAAGGCTATTTTGGACTAGCTCTAGTACTGAAGGAACAAGAAAGTACTAAATGGCTGCAGACATTGGTACTAATGAGACCTTAACTATGGCTCACCCACTCTTGCACCAGAAGGGTTCTGGAATAAGTATTAAAAAGTAATACAGCACAGAGATACTCAAAGGGCTGCAGAAGTTGGGCCAGGATTTCCTGAGGACTCCTGAATCATTATTTGTACAGGATCATGCAAAGACTCTTCCAACATTTTCATGGTCTCATGAAAAGTCTAATCAGAGATACCATGAAAACTTTTCCCTGTCATGAAATATCAAAAATATTTTGTGTTTTATTTTGGACGTTTGGTTCACTCAATGTTACTAGCTTTCCTTTCTTTCTCTCCTTCCCCACCCCTCTTGCCATTTAACAGAATCCAATATTTCTTTGTGTAAATTGACATATTTTGATATTTTAATGAGAATGAATTGCATCTGAATTGCTGTAAGTTTCTCAAACTCTATGGAATTTGCAAAAATTAGCTCATACTGAAATTTAAGGCCAACAAAATTAAACTCTAGAGGGATAGCTATTAAACACTAGCTAAGTGATGTCAAAAAAGTCAAGATGTCAAAAATTTCAGAAAATAGAGCACAGAGAACAACAATGAAAATTTTAAAAGTGCACCTGCTTTGCAAGCAAAGTGCAGTGGCTCTATGAGGTGAACACTGAGGTCAAAGTTTTCCATCTGAGGTGATGTAATCTGGAATTTGCAGACTTGGAAACTATATTCAGCTAAGAAGTTTTGTGGAGGAGGGGATGTTTTAAAACCATTTGTATAGTCTGTGAATGGTTACAGTGTGAAAAACAAAGATGCACACTGAGTAGTCAATTTTGATATTATGCTTAGGTTTCATTACATCACTTACATCATGAGTTTAAATCATGTTTTGTTTGCACAAAGCTCCCCTTTATGTCCACAATGTAGCAGTAAAAGATACAGTTATTAAGGCACTGTTGTTATTATTATTTGAATGATTGTAATTAACATGGAAGCTCTCCTATCTTCCTGTTCTGTTTGGCATCTATAATGCATGGAGCGGTCCATTACAATAAAAAAAAACCCAACCAAAACTCGCAAGAGGTTCACTGCTCCATGTTCCCTTCTGCCAGTGATCGTTTTTATTAAACTCACTATATTAAATGCTTTCTCAGCTTATACTTGTGGCCTGAGGAAAGCTCCACTAAAAATAATTGTGTTTATAAACCTAGCGACAGATGTCGGGAATTTATCTCCTTACCATGGCAGGACACGCCTCCTCTATTCTCCAGATGGGGGATTAGCTGGGGGGAAGGAGGGGCGGACATCGAGCTACAATGTTTTCTCACTGTCTCCCTCATGAGTTTCGGCTGAAAAAAAGGAGGAGAAGCGGGAAAGGAAAGCAGGTGCCATTTGAGGCTGGGAGTTGCGGTGCCGCGGAACGGGCGGGACACGACCGCACACCGGGCTGACCCGCCCGGGGACGGC
>VZRO01001105.1:193-31201 GCA_013397915.1 Daphoenositta chrysoptera | reverse complement strand
CGGGACCGGGCGGCGGCGGCTCCTGCCCCGGCCGTGGCCGGAGACCCTGTGCGTGTATGTGAGCACTGCGTTTCTGGGGTGGGTAAGGGCAGGGTTTCTGTCACATTTAATTGCTGCCCGCTTTCCCGTGCTGGGCTTTTCTGTAGTTGGTGGTAACTATAGCTGGTGTTTGCTTGTAGCACAAGGGAGAAGTATGAAATAGGTTGTTAAGTTCCCCAAATAAAAGAGCCTTTCGATGCTCACCTATTTGGTTAGGTAAGCGATTTGGTGTTTGCTTTTGGGTTTCTTTTAAATGGAAGTTACTAGATTCAGCTCCTTCCCCTTAATCGAGTCTTTAAAATGAAAATCTTAAGTGGGCCATACGTATCCCAGGAGTCACCTGGAGAGTGATATGTGTGTTTGTTTTGTAGCATCCCCAAACCGTCCTGGCTGAAAGACTGCCAAAATGTTTTTCAGACTCAAAATGACCCTGACGTTTTGTTTCACACTTGCATTTTCAGTTCTTATTGGAAAGAGACTTGCATTCTGCACTGCAAAACATTACACTTCCAGAAGTGTAAGCGATACGTGCCCCTGCTGGCTTTTCAGTGTCTGGAGATAGTTTTATGCTCAGATGTCTCCATAACCTATCAGTTGTTCTTTGTCTTTTCCAGTGAAAGTTAAACTGAAAAGAGAGGAGCTCCTGAGAGAGGGGCTGGACTGGGAGAAGATAATACTATTCTGTTAGTTTTCAGGATAATTAATAGTGATTATAACTGGATTCTTAATTAAAAATCCTCTTCTTTTTAACTGACTTATTAATCTAATAGCATGTACCTCAACATTTAAGTCCTGGGAAACTGTGTTTCCTAATAGAATGAAGAACAACTATTTGATATGTCCATCTCTGATGAAGATTTAAATCCTTCAATCTGTACTTGCATGACAGTTTGTCAAACACTTTTTGTGGAAGCCTCCAAATGGTAGAAAGTTTAGGGATTGATAGTGCTAGTCATGTTTACCCTTTATTCTTTTCTGTAGAAATAGAAGAATATGATGTAGTGTTACACAAAAAGATCAAAAAAAGCCTTCAGTCCACTGCATGAGAGGTCAACTGTGAGGTTAAATAAGGTGTGATGCTGAATAGTGAATGTACTCCTTCACTATTGCAAATTCCTTAATCTAATCTTTACTTTTTAGTGCTCTCCTGAATTTGAGGAAGGGAAACATTACAAACATTTTAAGGTGAAGTCTTGAGTTGTGTGTTCTTTGACAATGTTGTAATAATGTTGTCTTTATGTTTTTTGGACCTTAAGGAGATGATCTTTAGCCATGAAAGTGAAAACTGGAACGTGTTGTAGCTGTGCATTTGTTGTAATCTCTGTCACCTGTGGTCATGCACTCTTTAGATAAATAACCCATAGAAATAGTAGGCTATTGAGGGGAAGGGATGGGCGTGGGGAAGCGTGGCAGGGAGAGATGTGACTGTGAGGATAAGGCAGTGCTGGATAAAGGCAACCGAGGAGGAGAACAAGAGCGTTAAATAAGTGTAGTTGGAGACGTTGCAGTGGTCCAGGTGTCTTATGTATTCAGACTGACTCCCAGTTTCCATAAGAACAGTTGTGTTCTTAACTTCAGTTACTAAGTCACACACTGACAACCCTGTATCTACTTTTTCTGAGGGATTACTCTGAAACAGAAGTGTTCCATCTAAGAAGGGGTTTTGCTCCTGTTAAATTTCAAGTGTATCTGACTTGGAAGAAGATAATTGCTGAGGCAAAAGAAGTTGCTGTTTTCAAAACTGATATATGGCAGTCTCTGATGTGAAAGGATACTGTGGATACAGTGTCTTATGTAAATAGTTGTTTAGGCACTGCATTTCAGCCAACTGACAACAGCATTGTTTTTGCTCTAGTTTTACAACTGAAGAAGAAAGAATTGTACGACAAAAATCTTTTAACTTTTCTGTTAGATTTGGTTGCTTTGCCACCCTAGTGAGTGCTATAGGATATAGTGGTCCTGGGAATCAGTGGCTGATAACATGTCTTCTAGACAGGGAACTCCCCACCCCCTTGAGAGTGCTTATAGCCAGCTTCCAGTAAACTTCTAATGGCTCCAAGCTATTGAAATTACTTTGCATCTAAATTGAAATCTATTTTATGTGAACAAGGTAGTTTGGTAGGCTCTTGAAAGCATTCTTGTGAACATATTGTAGCCTGCCTGCCTCAAACACGCAATTACAGGACAAGTGTGTTAAGCCTCCTTTCTACCTTAAAAAGAATTTATGTGAGGAAGCAAGTAAATAGAACAGTTGGTATTATGTATGCCCACTGAATGTTCTGCAAATTATTTTACATTTTATAAATTCCTAAGTAGGGAAGAAATGGTTATATTTTATTAGTCCATTGCAGTACTTAAAATCAGCTGTCAGGATAGTTATAAAAAGTTATTTTTAAGTCTTACTGTCTGCAGAATCTAAAATTGGTTATAGTCATTTTGGATATAAATAACTTAGAGTCACTTTATAGCAATTGTACCTTGCAGACCAGGGGATTATTAAATCTTGTTTTGCTACTCATCCTGTTTTCTTAACTATTGTGAGTCAGAGTCAGCACCTAAGGCCCAAGGATTTATCAAAACTGACAGCTGCTTGTTGAATGTTGAATTATGGGTTGTTGTGCAACCCATAACCATCAGGTTAGGCTTATACTCTGGAGCCTTAGGAACTCTTTACAGCAGAAAAAAAAAATCTGAAATTCCCATAGAGAAAACAGTATTGGATTGAAAGGCAGGAACAAGTTGGAAAGAAATGTAGTATAGATTAAGTAATGCTGCCTTAGAATGCACCAATGAGAGCATTCATTGCCTTTGCCCAGAGAGGGGCTTAGTATTTACTAGTCACATTTTGTTTAGCATTCAGTTTGTCTCTATCAAAATTCCCAACACCTTTGGCACAATAGATTGGTAACACTGAAGTGTCCAGGCTTTGCACAGAGAAATAGTAGAGAAAGGTGTGTTAAAGATGTTAGATGACAGACAGTTACTATAGAGAATTCAAAGTAAGCTATGCTGTAGTCAGTTTATAACGGAGAGGAGCCAAGAATGTAAAGAAGGTAGAACAAGCTAGAGATGTAGAGTTGATTGCAGAGTAACTCTGCAATTGTTACTTTAGTGGAATTGATGATGCTTATTTTGTGATGTTGGCTCCTTAGTTGAAATAATTATAATGTACATTGAATTCCTACCAGTAAAGTTTGTTTAATGCATTGTATTTTTCTCTATAACAGTAAGTTTACTACATCATCTGATGCAAGAGTATGGGAATGTCTGGTGCAGTGGCCCACAAGGTTTTATTAAAAATTGGCCTGTAAATATACTGTATGACCAAACAAGTATTTCTGCAAATTACGGAATATGCTATTTACGAAGGTGCTTTGCACCTGCGCTTGGTAGGTGGGTAGCAGGGATCAGCCATGCATTCAACCCTTGGCACCCGTTTCATTTTACTCTCTGAAATACTAATTTAATAGCCTTCTATATTATTGTTAGACTTGATCTTTAACTCTGATCCTTGTTTTGGGAGTCTGAGAATGCTCTACCTATAGCACCCATATACAGACAGGCAGAAATATTTCTGTCAACATTAAATAGATTGCAGTAAACATGGAAGTCTTGCAAAAATGAAACGTGTGTGAAGGAAATAAAAAGCCAGCTTTGTGCGGTACAGTCCTTCTCTTTGCTAGTGCTCCCATTCAAGTCCATCAGAGAGTGCAAGTAAAGGAAGTCTGTAGTTTCAAGATGTAGCAGTGTAGTCCTGTTGATATAGCTGTGTTGTCTCCTGACAAGGCTTTTAACACAGAAGTAGTTAATACCAGCAACACTTTGCCCAGTGGGATTTATTTCAAACCTCAAAATAAAAGCAATTATACAGACAGGAAAACAGTGTTAATGTGACAGATGTCTGCAGGCATGGTGTGTCAGTCACAAAACCCACATTCGATGGGTGGGGTCATGCAATGGAAGATGTTGGAGCAGATGGACCTGAAGGCCATCTCAAAGAGAACCTGGTAGCAGCTCATCATTAACTGTTACTGTTACCCATGGAGATCAAACTAAGCAAAATCTGACACTGAATCCAAGTGACTGTTGTGTAGAAGAGCTATTTTGGAGTGACACCACTGAGTCATAAAGTTCTTGCACACTTAAACACCTAAATTAATTTCACCTCTGTAGTGTAACATGCAAATAAGCTTCATTCCAACCCTCAGAACACTTGTATTTTAAGAAATAACACTGCACACTCATAAGAATTGATTTTTGTAAGGTCAAAATTTATATTGTCCAAATTAATGCTTCAGTGACTGGTCCAGTAGAGTCATGACTGGTAGCTCAGTGCACCTTATCACAACTTGAATTCTCTGATTTTTAATAAGTTTACATGTTTGAAGTTGATTTGAAAATGAATGTGAAATTTGTTTGACACTGATACAGTTTACATATTGAAGTCAATGAGAAAGCACAGGCCTGTATGAATATGATTTATTAAAGCATCTTTCTTTACTGGTCCAGGTTGTGTATTTTTTGTCTGCTGCTGATTAGATCTGATGGCTTTGAGGTTCCAGTTCACTCATATTCAGTGGAAGTGAAGTATATAATAAACCAGGAAAATTTAACCTAGAAAGAAAACACTGCACTCTGGACTCCTTCTCTATACAGTCCAGTGTTGTCATTCAGAATTAAAGGAGCAGATGCATTAGACTAAAAATCAGAAACTGCTTTCAGTTCAGCAAGTTTGCCATCTACAATGTTATTAAATGGTTAGTATTGTAAGGAAGAAAATATAGCCACAGGTAACGTTCATAATTAATTCCAGGTATTCTGCAACATCTCAGAGTACCCTGTAGGAAGAGACCAACTAACTTGAGATGTGTGAAATGCCAGTACTTGATTGTTTTTCCCTCTTTAATGAAGACTGTGATAAGAACAATAATGAGAAGGTACTGATGAAGAACAAGAAAGCTGCTAATCTGAATTATTAATTTGGTTTGCATCAGTATTCATTTTGTTGTAGTGTATAGTGTAACATAAAGGACTGTTTTTAGAAAAAGTAACTGAAGAAATATAGATGCATTTGTTTCTGAAATATTAAAGTGACTTAACCAAGTGTTCTTCCAAGTGCAGTATTCTTTCTGTGAAGAACTTGTCTCAGGTGTGGTTTTATAATAACAATTAAGCAGGAGCTGTTGCTGCCACTTAGAGGAGTTAAATTCCAAATCTTAGTCCAAAATATGTCTCTGTCCTTTTTCTCACATCTTGTTTTGATAATAACTTTGATCTTAAGTCATGATTTCAACTTTTTACCCTTTTCCTTTTAGGGGAAAATACTCACTTTTGACCAGTATGTATTCCATCTCTTAAATGCCTCTGTGCTTTGTTAAGAAATCCCATTGCAGGCATTGCTAACTGGTTTTTCTTGTGCTGAGAGCGTGGAAGGTTATAATTTGTAGATTGATGGTGTTGAATGGGCCAGTAGCTGATCCACGAAATATTTTAGGACAGCCTGCATGCATGCACCCATGCAACTGTCTCCCTGTCGATCACTAATTCTGGGCATGTGTCATTAGTTTACTGATGGGCTTACAGTTACAATTACTCTTAAAGATTGTATAGTGCAGCTGCTCACGAAAATGCTAGAATTTCTCAGCTCGTGTTTGCCCAAGAACCAGAGTGAGATATGGAATGTTTCGGTTTGGAATAATTCTGAAACCTTAGGAGGTCCTGATTTTTGAGAAACTTCTTTATTGTCATGCCTCTTTACTATTTTTCATTGGATCTTAATGTAAAAGTTGTTTCTTTTTAGGTAACTTGGTTTAGTATGTGTTGAACTTTAGTAGAAAGACCATCTTTTTCTAAAAGTTAAGTGAAAGTTAAGCTATATCTGTTGTGTTTTCTGTTTTTTGGAGGTTGAATTTTATAGCTCTTGCAGTCATAGCGGACAGAGGAATGAAATAAACTAACAAAAATATTCTCTGCAAGATGCATGAGTTAAAACTGAGACCATGTTTGTAACATGCAGAGTTTGTGAGTTTCTTCAGACTGGAGTATTTTGAAGAGCATCGCAAAAGCAGTCTTAAGATCTAGTGATCTTAAGAGTAGTTTGGAAAATTTGAGGGAAACAGTCTGTTGTTTGAGGAGTGAAGTTTTATATTATAATCTTTCTAATAAGTTGTACACAATTTTAGGAGAGAAGACTTTTACAAATATGGGGGGAAATTTTTCTCTGAGGGAAAAGTGAAACAAAAACAATCTTGTAGCCAACTACTAGGATTTCTTTTAAGATAGTATGAACAATGAAATACAATATGATAAAATAGTTAAACGGTCATAACTAACCCAGTCAGAACTGGCATAGTTAGATGGTCAGGGGTTTGAAGCAGATACTTTCAGGAATGTAATTCCTGTTTTACAACAAACTAAGACTGGTCATGCTGTCATCTATGAACAACAGGAACGGGTTTTAATAACACTGACTTTTCCAGACTTTATGCAGGACTCTGACTGCATGTGCATTAAGGTAAAAGAAATAAACCCCTCAAGGAGAAAAGCAGTAAAATTAGCTTCTGACTCTGTGGTGAACTGATGCTAATAGAAGTACTGCCACTGAATTTAAAGCTTGCAAGTGACCAGCTGGAAAGAAAATGTTTTCATAACTCAGAGGTAGTGAAGGTTTCTTAGGCCAGAGAAAACCAGGCAACATTGAAAAGGTATTAGGTTCACATACTTCTCACTGGAATTTAAAAGGTTGTGTGTACAGAAAGGAAAACAGCTCACACTTGGTACTCTTTAGCATTGCAATGTGTGTAGAATTAAATCAGTTAAATGTTGATAAAGATACTGGATTTCACCAGAGACAGACTTCTATAGTAGTTTTTTTTTTTTGTGTGGGGAGACTGGCCTTTAAAATAAACTGAGTTTGGTCTGTGACCACTGCTGGAATGCCTTTAGCTTTTGCATTGTGTGCCAGGTCATAGAAAGAGAGACACACTTGAGACCCATCTAGTGATGTGCAATAATAATCCCATCACTAATGGTGCCTTTTCCAAGAGTCTTTGCCTTTGGAGTATGACTAAAAAACTAATTTTTAGGTTTTTTTATCAGAAGTTTTTGATAACTGCTTCACTTGGTTCCCCAGATAGTCAAAAATGAATGTTATGCTTGCTTCTGTGTTCTGAAATTGATCTATGATTTTAACATAGGTTGCATTTAAAGAACTTTTTTTAGATAGCCTGTTCTGTTAAAACTTGGAACTTACACACTTATATTCTTGTAAAGTCTTTTAACAGTTATGAGTTACTTTGTGCATTGTAAGAGTTGTAAGAATTGAAACAGGAGCAAAAACCAATTTTTAAAAGTTACTATTTGAGAACATTCAATTTGAAAATGCTTTCTGTGGTACTGCAAGAAAAGTGTAATCAGTATTTTAAGCAGGACAAGATGAAAACCACCTTGCACTGGCACTTGATGTGAAAATTGCTGAATTGATGAGAATATTAATAATTTCATATTAATTTAATGAACCAAATGCCCTCTGTTTCTAGCCATTGGAAGTTTAATGCCCATAATATGGGAAATAGCCATAAAAGTCTATCATGTATCATATGATTGGCAAGCATATATTGAACTAAAAGTCAATTCATTGCCTGATTAGGTCTTTTAGATCTATTAGATTAACTCTATCAATTTTTCAAATGATATATCAAACAGCTTTAGAATAAATGGCATCTAAAAATTGGGAGGGATCCGCCGAACAGTGTTTCAGCTTTATGTGTGCTGTATTACTATGCAACATGAGGTCTGTAACCACTTATGTTCTTGAATTTTGTGTATTTGCAAACCAGTCACATTCAGTGAGCCATGCATATGAAATCCTTGTTCCCTGAATAAAACAGAAAAATTAGTATGATTTTAGGAGGAGAAATTTGCACTGTATAGTATATAAACAGAAGGAGACATTACCAGAACAAAATATGGCTACAAAAGTAATGCTCTTGCAATGACACTACAAAAAAGTACTTGTGCATTTCTAATTAGGTGGTAAAACAGATGGCAAAGTTATAAAATATATGAAGGAACTTACTTTGCCAAGTCAGATTTCACTAAAGAAATTTGCTGCAGCTGCATGATTCCTTAGAGCAATAAAAGGAAATTTTTGAGGTGCAAAACCCAACATGCTCGTATTTCATTAGGTTCCATTTGGCTGGTGTATGGATGCAGTCTGCCTGTGGGGAGAGAGAACGCTTGCCTGTATTTGTGAAGAGGAGATGGAGAACTTGGTATCTGCTTCTTGGTGTCTCTTGTTAATGCCCTGCATTCAGTCCTGTGTGCTTGCATCATTTGTGCTGTGGCCTTTGATGTAAACGTGCTTGCAACTGCTGGAGCACTCGTTTCCTGCATCCTTCATTGTTAGAAGCCGTTTTATTAGCATGGGATGCGAAGGATAATGTATTTAATAACTGTGGTATTCCTACTCTGCTTTTGCTGAAACTTCATTCAGCTAGGCACTGACTTGTGGAAGAAGGCAGTGCCTGCCTCAAAAATGCTGTATTTGAAAGCTTAGACTTTTGCTTTGTCAAGAATTTCATAGGAGCGTTACTCAAACAAGGCTCCTGTGTTCATTCTGTCTGTACTAATACTTGAAAGAATTTAAGGGTGTTCATGTGAGTTTTCACCATAGTACTAATATGACTGGCTAACAGGGAAAAAGAATTGTTTTGAGCAGGATAAATTCCCTGATCTATCAGCATCAGAACTTGTCTTGGTGTGATGAGGGATGCCTGCAAAACAACAAGGCTGCTTCTACCAGGCGGAGCCCTAAACTATAGAAGAGATGCTGTCTGCATCCCTGCTATGGATTCCGTAAGACTGTTGGGTGCAGCCTGCCATGAGCCTGATGACTGTTTTGCTTTGCAGATACCATTTGTTTCTAGATTTCTCTGTCACAAGTTAACTTTCCTGCCTGTAGAGCAGTGAAACTATCTGGGTGCAGTTTTGGGTTTAGTCAATGTGGATCTTGATTGTCATTCTTTCTGGCTGTAAAAATGACCGTGCAAATATTTGCAGTTTATAGAAAATGCACATCTGACATTCTGAACTTCTAGAGGAAGACGAGGGTTTTTAACAATTAAAAAGATATTTGTGTTAGAGGAAAACCTGTGTTTTTTCAAGTATGTCTTTTGGAAGCCACCTTCAGACTTTTCTCAAAGAATTGACTTCATCAAGCCAAGTCAACATGCTTACATTTAAATCTTCCTAAAATTTCTATAGTATATATTGAAGTGTAAATGTAGTGTAGCAAAAAGGACACACTAATGTGGTTGAGATTCCTTTTGAAATATGATTGACCAAAAAACCCTGAATTTTTTTGTACTGAATATGCTGTGAACAAATTTTGAATGCAGTGCTCCTGAACTGCTTTTAAAAGTGCACTGCTGAAGCTCTTGCTGCAAGCTCTGGCATAGTGTCTTCAAGGGAATTCCTTTCTTGTTACTTTCTAGAACAGCTGGGAGCAGCAGCCCTGTGCAAGTGTCAGTGAAGCCTAGCTGATCATTAATCAAAAGTTACCTTCCAGATGTGCTTTCTTGTACTTGAAACACGGGATAAAATGGCTGTATCTCGTTCTTGAAATGTTTCACTGAGGTCTTAGTAGAATAGCACTAGTTAAGACCCTTAGCTGTTGATTCTGCATTACTAAAATTCATCTTTGTAGGCTATATATTGACTCTTACATTTTGGGGGGGATGGGGGTTGGGAGAGTGTCTTTGTTCTATATTAAAAGCATCTCCCATTAATGTAACGTGACTTTTAATTGTTGGTAACTGATGTGGGAAGCTCTTCCACAGATGTGCCCCTTATCTGTTTCAGCCTTTCATTTGTTTTGTTTATGGTAGAAAATCAGCTGTAGTACCATAGTACGTGTTTGTCTGACTTTCTTCTGAATCCATGCAAGTCTGTGGATAGCTTTGACAGGCTAGTGGCATGGAATTGTAATTGTTCATTATTCTATCTTGTCTGCTGTGACTGTTAATTCTCTCCTCATGGTCTGTAATCTTAAATCAATACAAAACTAATGCCTTCTGTTAATACGCTAGATTACAGATCTTCACGTTTACAAATTGAATATGAAAGACGACATGACCCTTAGACTTTGTGTTAAAGCACTTTAGCACCGTCAGCCTCAGAAAGCTAAGTTCCCTCAATGATTAGAATAGACTGAGAGAGGGCACCAGCCATGTACTGAACTTGTTGAAGCAGAAACAGTATTCTAGACTCTCATGTAAATGTGTATATTACCAAAATTATTTCACAGTGTAACTTTAGTCCATTGAACTATGAAAGCAAGCTTTAACTTTGTGTTAACCTTGGTGGTGGGCTTGAGTTTGCTGTTCTTCCCACTGATCTCTGGATCAGTCCGGATAAACCATTGCAAGTATCTAGAATTCTTAACAATGTTTTGTAATAGCCATCACATAACTTGCAAAAAGTGAGGAGTCCTCAACAGGTGCCAGATTATGGTTGAGGAACCCTGAAACACTTGCATTGTTTTGCCACAGTGTTTATAGGCTGCAAGTGCTGTAATTTTGTTTTTCCCATGCTCAGCTACTTGTTGTTCTGGGCTGTCTTTGGTACCAGCAGACTTGTTTAGGTAACTAATTTGTTCAAAAAACAGTATAGTTTATTTTTTGTCTAGAGCAACTTGTTAAGTGCTTTGCCACCTAATTGTTGCAAGCATCAGTGCTATTGGGAAAAAGGATATGGGAATACCAGTAAGACTGTTGCAGGTTCAGTTTGTATCAGCCTTGCAGACACACACAGTTGGGCTCAAGGGTTGTGTGTTTTGTCAGCTGTTTATGTGGACAGTGATGTAGCTGCTTTGTTTTCTTTTCAGTACACTACAGGGTTTTGAAATCTTAAGACCTTGATTTTGTTCTAGACTGTTTCTGTTGTTCAGTTTGTCAGGGTTTTCATGTGCTGTTCCATGTGGGTTTCAAGAAATTTCCTTACAGAAGTGCCTCCCCAGAAGTCATCTTACAGGATGCCAAAGAGGCCTTTTGGTAAGAAAATGATGACTTAAAACATATGAAATACATATCTGTTCTCACTTCAGTAGGTGCTGTCTAGTTTATGGCCATGCCTAGAAGTTGGCACTAATGCCTTGTGGAGCCTCTGGGAGACTGCTGGAAGTCTGTGAACTTGTTTCCATGTTTTAGTGACTTCTTGTTGGAGAGATCTCAATTCTTCTGATGCTGTCTTAAGAATATAAAGCTGTGGGCATGTGAGAACCACTGTCCTTTATAACAACACAATGTAATTTATGGGATGGATGGGCCTCTGTTACTGGGTGAAGAGTTCACTAGTTGACTTTTCCAGTTTAAGTGCCTAGATAAGATTGTGATTTTAAGTACTTGTCTCAAGGAACTGGGAAATGTAGGTCTTTTCCCTGAGGAGATTTGCTTCTGCTGAGAGAGAGAACTGAAGTCAGTCTTCTACCCTTTACTTTTGGTAGTATATGTGTAGTCAGTCACCGAAGTAAATTTGTTTTGTGGGTGTGGGAGGCACAAGCACCTTCTAAGGTGTGCCCTAGAAAACTTTAGAAAGAAGGGTTCTTACGAAACCTTGAATGTAATTTAACTGCTTGTTAAACTCATGGGAAGCTCCAAATCCTAATTCCTAGTTAAGCGTGTTTATGTCAAAGGATTATTTTCAGGACATAGGGAAATACTTGCTGTGAAAGTTTCTAAATTGTTACGAGGCTGAGTTTCAGAAGGCCTGTTTCATTATCTAATGCAATTAGTAATTTCTAAGGTACATTAGAACATTTGGGTTCATTCTTCGCTTTCTCTAGTCTGCTACTCAAAGTTTGTAGGGATTATTTAACATTTGAAATACTTGTTCTACCTTAATAAAATACTGATGTTACTTTGTGCAGAGTTTGACAGATGTTGTGTATTTAAACTGTAATAAAACACCAGTCAAGCTCAGTGACACAACAATAATGCTGATATAACTTTTAAAACTTCCTATTCTCCAGTTCTTAAAACAGCTGGTGTCATGTCCCATCCTGTGTCCTCATGTATCCTATCAATTTCTGGGTCATGTGGTGTTTCTGCTGATCTGGTTTGAATGTTGTAATTGGAACCAGATGATGGGAGGGTTAGATTCTGCTTGCCTGGAGTTGCCTCCCTCCTTTTCCAGGAATGCTTTTATTGCAGAAATATCTGAATCATTTGTGAGGTGTCTTCCAGATATTTGGCACCTAGTATGCTAGTGCTATTTTGAAATAATACATTCTCAAGTATACTTTTGCTCTTGTTAACCAAACTGAAACTATATGAGACTCAAGAAACAAGTAACTGGTTGAATTTGTGATATTTTCATAACAGATAAGATTATATTGCTTCAGGGTCCTTGGGGATGTGAAATATCTTGCCATTTTTCAAAATTGTTGTTCCTGTGCTTTTTCTTAGAAAATTAAACTTGTAATTTGTAGGTCATGTGAGGCAACAGAGTTTTTATTCACTTTAGGGAATTATGAAACTTTGGAGAATTTTTAAACTCGCTTTGGAAAATACTGTCAAATAATTACCATAATTTTTCACTTCAGTATGAAAAAAGTTGTGGCTAATGTTTCTGGAGGTGATAGATTATACTAAGTGTAAAGTGCAGAGTTGTGCAGGCATTAATATCTTCAAGTAAAAAAAGGTTATTTGTTTAGAGCAATATGAGTTTCCATTGTTAAATTTTCTTTAATTGTTCAGGAAGTAATTGATAATTTGCCTCTCTGGAAGTATTTTGGTCAAAGCATACTAACTAGTTCTTGATCTTGTGCAGGCAGCTCACATACTGCAGTTAAATTATTCGTGTTCCTTCAAATGTATCAAGTTCTATCTCTGCTAAACAGAGTAAAGGCGGGTGCTGTAATGTATCAGCTAGCAGTTGTAATTGATGCTTATTATATAAAACAGTCTTCAGGGAAGAAAGTTACTCATCATAAAAGTGAGTGGGTAATGAGGTTAATATGACAGACTTTCAAATCTTTATGTAATCTTCTCTTGAAAGGAAACAAAAGAACTAGGATTCAGTTTTGATGTATTAGTTTTATGTATGCTATAAAATTGACAATAAAAAATTGTTTTGCAATTGAAGAAAGGCACCACTATCTCTACTTATTAACTAGAACCAACTATGCTAACTGTACCAGCTATCTGTAAATACAAAGCTATGTTTAACTAGTCCCCTTCAAACAAATGTCTGCAGCAAATCAAAGTCCTCCTGTTAAGGACAACTGCATATTCACAAGGCCTGCATTCAGCTTTATGTATAGTAGTGCAGAAGATGCCAGCTGAATTTGTGCCTGTAATGATGTGACTTTGGTGTAATGTTTTTCTTTTCCTGGTCTGTTCTCATTTATGTTGCATTTATGAGACTCCAAGGAATTAAAATGGGCGGAATAGCTTCTTGACATCTTTTGGTCACCTTCTCTAAGAAAATGAGGGGCTGATCATATGCTCTGTTCTTCGTTAGGTTTTGGCCAGTTTTAGGTACATTTTGACAGAGATGCAGATGTCTTGGATATGATTGTTTCTATAAATTTCTTCAATATTTGCTGCTGGCTAAATATGGACAAGTCTGTACCCTGTGATCCACAGTGTTCCCCATGAAGGAAAAGAAGTAATCTAACTTGGGTGTCTGTTGCCCTCTTTGGATGGTACACAGCTATTCTGTTGGCCACTTTTTTTGCTCTCCCTTAGTGTATGAACCTTGGGATTATTGCATTGGGGAGGGATGTGGAGGACAAATGGAATGGATGTGTAAGGAAGCATGCTTTGATTGGTTTGGAGCAAGTTACTCTGTAAGAAAAAGCCAACTGAGGAATAGGACAGCTTAAGAAGAGTTATCTCAGTTTAATCAGATGAGCAAAATGAATGAAGGGATAAAACCCATAAGGTTTTTTCACCCATAAGCGTATTTTTATCTGAATTTATTTGGCTGCAGTAGTAAATAGGAGGACAAAATAAAGACTAATAAAGAGAGATCAAAGATTCTTGCTTTTTGGTTTTTTCTTTCCTAACTTGTATTTGCAAAGATTTCTCCCTGAAGATGAAAACTACTTTTTGTGCTGGCAGCTGATTATCTATCTTACTCTTCTAGATCTGGAGATAACCATTCTGTGTTTAAACATTTTATGCGGATGTTAACACGATACTGTGTCCAAGTTGTGTTACAGAAACAGTGTCCAGCTCACTCCTCTAGCGGGTGGAGCTGCATGTTGTGTGTGAATGCATGGGGGACTAAAGGTAACATTGTAATTTTTGTGCAGAGGACCTCTGCAGGCTGTAAGGTATGAAACTTGAGAGAAGTTAAGTATTGATACAGGTGGAAGCCAGTCACTCAAGACGAGCAACAGCTTTGTGACTCCAGATAGAAGTTCTTAATAATGTAAATGATCTTAATAATGTAAAAATAACTTAAAAGTTATTTAGCTACCTACTCTTCTTTCCTTTGATCGGATTTCTAGACTGTTGGATAAGATGCTATTACTGATGCTAACAGGAATTATAATTCCTACCCCTGCAGTTCTTAGTTAATCTAATTGCTCCCTAGCTTGGCTCAAAAAAACTGATCCTAGCTCCAACTGGAAGCCTGCCATTAAATGGAGCACAGAATCATGGGTGTGTTTATCGGCAAGCAGGCATTAAAACAGCTGTAGGAGCTTTGAGAACTGCTTAGTTTGTCTGAGCCGTCAGAGATTCATTTGTTTGTGTCTTTATCTGCTCAAATATGTTGGAAAAGGGCAGCTTCCTAGAAGTTTATCTGCAGTGGAGGTGAGGACTGATCCACAGCATGGTGGTTAGACAATGCTCTTGCCCTTGTGAGTGAAGATACTACAGTACATTGCTGAGCCAGTTAGGCTTTTGCTTCCCTTTCAATTTGTTGAACTACATGAAAAACTGTGTAAGAATAAACTTTTTTATATGTCATCAGCTGAATTGATGCAATGGGATTTCCAATGGTTGTGGTGAAAAGCTGACCTGTATAAATGGATGATATAGCTATTGACAACACCGTGCTTGGCTCTTTGTGAACATCTTTCTGCTGTAGGTGATGAAAGATTTGGCTGTAGGGTAATCCAGTGTTTATCTTCTGGCCCGCAAATAATTTTGCACTGTGAAGATTAAAATAATAATAAATCCCATGGTATGCATAATAAGGAAGTATGCTTTTTTGAGCTTCATACAACAGGGTTCTTGTCATAGTCTCTGTCTGTTTTATCATAATTATAAAGTAGGACAGTTCAGTAACTAGATATGACCCAAATTAATACTTCTTATGAAAATAAGTCAGGCTGCATAAATTACAGGCAGAAAGACTTTGCATGACACTTCATCTCAGGTGCTTTACTGTTTAAATTGGAATGTAGGTTCCTCTTTGTTTTTCAAAGCACACTGAAACAGGTAGAATCGTGGCAGTAGCTTAGAACTTATTACTTTCAAGGTCTTTCTTCTCTCTGTCACAGTATTTGCTCTGAAGCAGTCTCTTTGGATTAAGTGTTGTTTGCACAGTATCATATTATATTGCACTTGCATTGTTAGTAACTTATTTCTCTCTCTTTCCACATTGTCTACTACTCAGCAGGCCTGAGCTTTGCCAGTATTATATCTTTGTTGGATTGTGAAGAACTTGGGAGCAAACTGACATCCCTGGGCTGCCCTCCTACTACAAAATGTGGCATAGTGTTTATGACAAGCTTATCTTGAAGATTTGAAGTCAGTGGTAGTATGAAGTTTTGCTATTTTCAGTATCTTAATGGAATGTTGTTTACTGACAATTATTTGTCAGGATCAAATTGAAAAGGAAATGTTTTGGGTTTTTTATGGGTCAGCAGCTGCAGAGACTACAAAAAGTGGCAACTTGTTTGTCACACTGGGACACTATTTGTTGAATTGCAAGTTGAAGTAAAATATTAATTTTCACATTGCTCAATCTACTTAAAGACTGGAGATTAATTTACAACAAATATTACTGTGAAATATTGCTACTGTGTATTTGATTTTTTTCATATTGTAGCATTGTCAGCCCAAACTCTCCTGAGCAAAGTCCTGCTGAATTAATTCGGACTTGTTCCAGTATTGAAGTACTTACAGAAGAATAGTCTGTTTTCTTGCTCAGTAAGCTTAGAGTAGGCCATATCCAGGTAGATATTGTAATCTAAGCTTTGCAAACTGAGCTGTTGTCAGTTGATAATGGAATTTAGATGAATTTTTTTTCTTACTTGTCTGACATATGAACCAAGAAGCATGACTTTCAGGATATGTTTTTCCTTTTAAGAGAAAAGTCCGCAAGGACAAAACAACGTAGTAGGTTGAAAGCATGCACATGGCTTGGAGCTATTTTCATGTTCTCGTACTCCCTCTTGAGTAAAAAAAAAGCAATGGTTCTTTTTAAGCCAAAACAGAAATGTGTGTTTGCTCTTTTCCATCTCCTTTTTAGAAGAACTTGTAGCATGATATTAGTTGTATTTGTCTGTTATATTTCTGTAATGAGTATAGCAGCTTACTTATGCCTATTTTGCTTAGATAATCTTTTCCAGAGAAAATAATTTGACTTAATTTTCAGTTGCATTTTCAGAATTCTTTGATGGCAGTAGGGGTAGTGGTGCTGATGTGATCTCAAGAGTTTTTCACATAAGTTGTGGGTTAATCTTGGTAGGCATTTAAGTACCACTGCTTGCTCACTCCTTCTGGCACTGGTGGGAGGGGGGAGAGAACTGAAAAGGTAAAAGTAAGAAACGTTGTGGGTTGAGATAATGATACCTTTCTAAGTATTTTTTAGAAGGAAAACAAACCCAAGAAAAGCAATTAAAAGAAAATTTGCTCACTGCTAGCTGACCAATGCCCAGCCAGGTCCTGAGCAACAGCTGAGAAACTTCAAACCTCTCTGCCAACATTTATTGCTAAGCTATGGCATGGTGATATCCCTTTGGTCAGCTGGTCCAGCTGTGTCTCTCCTAGCTGCTTGCTCATCCCCACCCTGCTTGCTGGCATGGCAGTGTGAGAACCTTGATGGCATGCATTTATTTATTTTTACTTCCAGGAAGGATTGGCTTAATCTCCAATGAAGCTTTAGTCATCATGCTTTTATACTACCTGCATCACTGCTACCAAAGCCTGAGTGCATGGTCTCAACTGGGGATTTTGATACAAGTTTTAAGAAGGTTGTCATGCTTCGCATTCTGCTTGTTTAAGCTGCACAGAAGGGTGATTCATTATGCAGTAGGGTGTGATTTTAGTGTGACATTGTCAAATAATCATGATGGCTAAAGGTAATGAGGTAATCATGCCAAGTTACTATGCTGTGTTATTATCTGGTAGTTATATATATAACTGAGCTGTGCTGCCATGTGACTGTGCTCTTTTTGAGTTTTCTAATAAAAAAAATTAGGTTCATTTGGTTTTTAATTGCTACCATAAATCTTTCTTGTATTTATATGTATAATGTAGATGTCATTGTCTCTGTTGGAGTTCAGACCTTGTTTTGACCTTAAGTCTCTGGAGGAGAGTGCATTCTGTCACTGTACAGGGACTTTCCTCTGTTTTAAGAACTGTGCAAGCATTCACAAATACAGTTTTATTACTACTGGGATAAGCAGAGAATGAAACTAAGGTGTGGGAAAATAGAGATCCACTAAAATGATAGCATCCGTGATTTTTTTAAAAGTTAATGGAATTGTTAATTTTTGTGCCTGTGCACATGTACATTAAACTGTGTCAATTAGCTGTCATAGAGCCCTTTTGTGGTGGTGAGATGCAGAGATTTGTGTTTAAACATGCAGTCACAGGACTGAGACAACTACTCCAAATATACGAAATAATTACATTTGTAGGCAAGTTGAATCTTTCCACTCTGTATAACCTAGATTGGTATTTTGGTTTCTGACTTACTGAAACTGGGTATTTTTAGATTTTAAGTTTGCTTGCTTTTCCTGTGAAAGTACTCTAGCTAATCCTTGCAGCTGTGTCTTAGTGCTTGCCATTTAAACTGGAAATCCCTTCAAAAGTCTGTTTTCTTCCCCTGCAGCTGTCATATCATGTTTTCTTATATAGTGTTGACTCACTGTGGCTTCCTTTTTCAATTCTTGTGTAGTAAACTATCAAGAATTCTTGACACCTACTGTGCCACTAAAAGAAAATACTACATACCAAAATGCTTTTTCCGAATGGTGAAGGATTTCTTTGCTTAATTTAAAAAAAGATGAGCTCAATATAATTTGTGGAATGATTTCCAGTGAAAGAACAGGTAGCTTTCACTAAAGCAGAACTGAAATTAAGTAATTAAATATGTAGAGATTTGAAAAGAATCCACTTGATCAGTTCATGTGGGAGAAGGAAAAGAAAACTAATGGAGAAATATTTTTCTTCTAGATTTTTTCATCTGATACCTGTGAATTTTCTGCAATCCAAAGATGGCAGCAAATAAACCTAAAGGACAGAATTCATTGGCTTTACACAAAGTCATCATGGTGGGAAGCGGTGGTGTAGGAAAATCTGCTTTAACATTACAGTTTATGTATGATGAGGTAAGAGTCTCTAGTAGAAATTATCTCAGGAGGTGCCTGCTACATAGTGTTGTTTAAGTTACGTTTGTACAATAATTTTCTGAAAGGGTCTAAGTGTAGGTCACGTGGTATGAAACTTAGCATTTAAGTGGAACAAAAACATGTTTTGCGATTTCTGATTTTCCCTTTAGAGGTACCTGTGGCAGGAAAAATTGGCCTTTTTTAGGCTTCTCAGCTGTTACTCTGTCATATTACTGGAATATGTTTGCATTGCTCACTAGACCTATTAGTACTTGGTTATTATAGCTCAAAGCTTCTTCACTTAGTTGAGTTGCATGATGCCTGAAACAACCAATTCCTTCCATGTTTTTTTTTTTTTTGCTGCTGTTGAAGAGAGGAAAGAAAATCAGTTTCTCTTTTCCTTTTTTTTTTTTCCAGTGAAAGTCATTCTTTTTTATTAAAAGTCAGAAGTTAAGCATTCAGTGTACTTTAAAAGTTGATGCTAAATATATCCAAAGTCAGGACTACCTGATTTCAGAATGGAACACAACCAGATGTTGTGCTTGAACTAGAAGCAGAGGTTTGGGTAGTGCACAGACACTGATGTTTTGAAATTACCTCTACATTTTCTTATAATGGCTAAAGAAAGCAGAAACCTAAAAACTGTTTGGGCTGATGAAGACTCTGCTTTAACTACGAGTTAGTTGTTTGAGTACTTCACAGGGCCTAAATGCATAATGCTTGGCTATTAGTTACAGTACCCATTTAATATCTTTGCTATATGTTTGCTATATTAATATATAATAATATATATTACATAATATATTATGTGCAAACAGAAGCAATTGCCCTGTACAGGCATGATTTTACATCATGAAGGTTTTTTTTTCTAGTTTGTTGAAGACTATGAGCCCACCAAAGCAGATAGCTACAGGAAAAAGGTCGTTCTGGATGGGGAAGAAGTCCAAATTGATATATTGGATACAGCAGGGCAGGAGGACTATGCTGCAATTAGAGACAACTACTTCCGAAGTGGAGAAGGTTTTCTTTGTGTCTTCTCTATTACAGAGCTGGAATCCTTTGCAGCAACTGCAGACTTCAGGTAAGTTACAAGGCAAGATAATCACTCTAATTACACTGAGATGATTGAAAGTGATTTTTTTGTGTGTGTGTTTTGTAGTATCCTTTCGATGGTCCAGACTGGATGGCAGCTCTTACTGTTGTCACATAATGTTTTGAACAGATGCCTAGCCAGGCCTTTGCTATCTGTAGCACTTCAGGTGTCTTACCTGCTGTGTTTCTGAATACCAGAAAGGCTATTGCCACGGAGCAGATACACAGCAACATTCAGAAGACAGCTGCCTCATCATGGTCTCGACCACAGACTGCATCATATTAAAACTCTTATGATAGTAATAGAATATTATACAGGCAGCAGTATGTTATAGGTGTTTAATTTCAACTGAGAGAGAAAACATGTAAATCACTCATTACTGTATTTAAAAAAAAACCCAAAAGATACCAGAAAACAGTTTTACCAGTTCAAAGTGTAGTGAAATAGGAAAGGCCATAATATCTGAAAGAAAATTAGGAAACAAATATAAAAAGGAATTATCTGCATTCCATTGGAATTAAGCTTCTTGGAGATGCTGTCACAGTTTAACTTCAATAGCACTAAGTAGCAGAATATGTTTAATATCCCTAAGGGAGGAGAAAGAGGTATGGAGAGGGGAGAAAGTGAATTTTTCATCTTCTGGTGTTTTTTAAAAATTTATTTCTGTCTCTATATATCTATTTATGTATTTTGAGAGAGGGAGGAGCAGGCCTTGTTTGTTTGCAGACTTATGCTGGGTACTGTAAATCATGGTGGACAGTTCAGTATAGTTCAGCTCCCCTACAGTGAAAAATGACCCATTCGAATCTGTTTAAAGTCATGCCAGTGCTTCAAAGTACATGATCTTTGGCATTAGAAAAAGCCCTACTTTCCAGTAAAGGTGAGAGTTAACAGTATACATGTTGATACAGGAAAAATGAAAGAAAAAATCCCTTCAAGTAACAATATTAAAATTCTCCTCAGTCCAAATATGAAAGTGAACTGTAGAGGACTAAATGCTAAAATGTAAATCAGAAAAATATATTTTTCTGCTCTGTGTAAAAGTAATCTGTATCTCTTGAAGGTACAGTTAAAATACCTTTGGCACTGTTGATTAATCTGAGGGCATACTACTTAAGAGCCAAATATTAAAGAAAGTGACAAGAAGAACTTGGATGTTTGTTTTCATGGAATTTTGTTCTGCTGGAATGGCAGACCTCCAACTGGAAAGCTTTTTTCTGCTATTCGATAGGTTCCTGGTATGCTCTGAAATGCCATTGCTCCAAGTAACTTTTTTCAATAGAATACAGACCTGCAGTGACTGTGCTTTTAAATACTTGAAAGGTAGTTTGATAAAATTTGTCCTTGCCTTGAGTAGAATTGGTCTGGCTCTGATGGTGTGGGGTTTTTTAAAGTTCTCCATTTCAAGCTGGCACATCATTAATTAGTGTTTAGTCTTCAGAAGGGGCTCAAAGGAGAATATGAGTATCATCATCTGGATTACTGTTAGATGAACTTTCTACGTGGTAAAATTGTTTGGCATCTGTGGTGGTTTGACCTGGCATTTATCCCAGCTACCCACCAAAGCCCCTCTATCTCTTCCCTCCTCAGCTGGACAGGGAAGAGAAAATACAATGAAAAGCTGATGAGCTTAGGACAGAAAGAGGTCACTTACTGATTACCATCACAGGCAAAACAGACACAACTTGGGGAAATTAATTGAATTTATTGCCAATCAAAATCAGAGCAGGATAATGAGAGTAAAACTAGCCTTAAAAATACCTTCCACCCCACCCCTCCCTCCTTCCCAGGCTCTACCTTCTCCCTCCCACTGGTGCAGGGAGACAGGGAATGACTGTCAGTTCATCATTGTTCTTGCTGTTGTGTCTTCTTCAGGGAGAGGAGTCCTTCCCCTGCTCCAGTGGGGAGTCCCTCCCATGGGAAACAGCTCTCCATGAACTTTTCCAGTGTGAGTCCTTCCCACAAGGTGCAGCTCACTAGCTGTCCCAGCACAGGTCCCTTTCCATGGGCTGCAGTCTTTCAGGAACGGACTGCTCCAGTGTAGGTCCCCCACAGGGCCGCAATTCCTGCCAGTAAACCTACTTTAGCATGGACCCGTCTCTCCAGGGGCCCACAGTTCCCTGCCAGGAGCATACCCCAGCATGGGTGTCCTCCTTGGACTGAAGAGGAATCCCAGCTCTGGTGCCTGGAGCACTTCCCCCCTTCTTCACTGACCTTAGTATCTATGTAACTGTTCCTCTCACATAATCTCACTCCTCTCCTCTCTGAGTGCAACTGTATCTGTGCAGTAACTTCTTTCTTTTCCTTTTTAAATAAGTGTTCACAGAGGTGTTACTACCATTGGCTTGGCCTTGGCCAGCGCTGGGTCTGTCCCAGAGCCAGCTGGCACTGGCTCTGCCAGTAATGGGCATTGGGGGAGCTTCTTGCAGCTTCTCACAGAAGCCACACCTACAGACCCACCAGTAACAAAACCTTGTCACACAGTACAGCATTGCCTGGATAACTTGTGTTAAAAGCTACTAGTTTTTACCAGAAGTCTTACTTACACAGGTACTGCCATGATGCACTGAGTTTTCTTCTGGCCACCTTCCTAATACCCTGGCTGTTCAAAGTACTTTTACTCTTTTAAAACATTTGCACTGATACTTGTGTGGAAGAGGAGAAACGTTGCTTTTTGATTATACCTCATACATAAATGTGGTGTCACCGTCTGCCTCAAATGTACAGTTTTTAAAAAAATCTTGGACTATCTGCAGTTTCTCAGCTCTGTGAGTAGGCTTCCTCCAAAAGACTGCATGATATTCAGAGCATTTTTTAATGTGAGCATCCTGCCATATACCAAATCAAGGTCCTTTAGTATATCAATTACTTAACTTAGAATATCAATTACTTAACTGTCTTCAGCTTCTCTCCCTTCAACTTTAAATTTGGTTTCACCTTAGCCAGCAAAAGAAATTTATTTCTCTGTGCTTTTTGTCGATCTTTCAGAAATTGCTCCATGATAAAGGGCTATATTTCACAACTAACTTTATATTCCTTTTTTCATAGATAAAATACATAATATTCTTTTCTGAGACATCTCTTCTTCTTGACAGTATTAATGCATTTTCAATTAGAAGAACTTTCATTATTTTTATAAATGTTGAAGACTTATGTACCAAACTATTTGTAGTATTGAGTTTTATTTATAGTTTTAAACTTTCATCCTAGAAGTTAATACAGTAGAAGGGTCTGTCCTTAAAAATCTGATGCATATACAGCTTGTGTCTGTACACTGGTTTATAATTGAATGAAGATCTCTGGAGAGACTGAATATAACTGACTTGAGAAAGATTCCTGAAAGGAAGAGATTTTCTCTTGATATGCTATGAACCATTTTATCAGCTTTAAAATGGCACATTTTGTTAGGAAAGAACCAGATGTAAAACTCAAGCTTGGATAACTTAAAAATGGCCATCAAAAATAGTAATGTAAAGACAATTGTAAGTGCTCTCAAGTAACACTGTTAAATATAAATTCTCACCTAAATTCTCACTGCTAATATAAATTCTCACCTAAATCAATCCTGTTCTATTTTTTTCATTTCTTACTGACTCAGCTCTTTCCTTCCTGGAGGACTAGTTGTCTGTCTCTGTCTTCATTCTGTATAATGTCATAATTAAGACTTTACTGTTAAATAAACTACGTAAAAGGAATAAGTGGCTTTAAGATGTAAAAGTATTTAGTCTGAGTTCTTCTTTCTGTGTTCTAAGAATGGTACTTTATCCAAAGCTTCATTTTCTTTTCCTTTTTTTTTTTTTCTTCTTCTCCAGGGAACAAATCTTAAGAGTAAAAGAAGATGAGAATGTTCCTTTTTTGCTAGTTGGTAATAAATCAGATTTGGAAGATAAAAGGCAAGTTTCTGTAGAGGAAGCAAAAAACAGAGCTGATCAGTGGAATGTTAATTATGTGGAAACTTCTGCAAAAACACGAGCTAATGTTGACAAGGTAATAACTGGCCTCTTAAACAATCTGTCCATCAGTTTTTACTATATCCCTCTTTTTCATGGGTCATACTCCTTATGTTCTCAATTTTAGCAATAATTTTGTGGAATTTTAATCAAATACTTTTCTTCCTTAGCTTGCAAGGAGTACATGACTTGGTGACTGCTTGTAGAACAGTGAAAATGCTAGGCATAACACATTTATCCCATTCTAAACTGCAAGGAATCATTATTACCTAAGACATGATACAAGACCTAATAAAATTTTCTTGGGTCAGCTCTTTTGGCCTAGACTTCATACTGCATTTTCTGTAACTAGAGGACAGTCTGCTTCTGAACAGTGAAGAATACTTTCTCGTCCTCAGTCAGAATAAATCACCTGTTAAAAGCAAATAAGGGAGAGATTTGAGCTTTCCCTACCCTCATTTAACCATCTGCCTCTTTGTATGGTGTTTGATGAAGAATGGATGAACCCAGAAAGCTATGAAAAACCTAGAAATGCCTCATGGGTTTTCAGTGATAAGACCTAGTTCAGAAGCTCATAAGATAAAGGGAATATTTGTCTCCAAGAAAAGAAAATGCTGATTAGTTGTACGTCCTTCAGCAAGAATGCGAGTTCTTGCAATTCAGAGTAACTGTCATCCTTGTAGACTGTAGGAGTAACAGATGTGTGGCAAAAGAAATAGGTAGGTTTAGTGCAATATACCAACCTTTCCGAGCTGTTGACAAAGTTGATCGCACATTGATCACATGTTTGAGTTGGAAGAGACCTAAAGATGATCTAGTTCCAATCCCCCACCCATGGGCAAGGATACCAACCCCTTGATCAGGTTGCTCAGGGCTTCATCCAACCAGGCCTTGAACACGTCCAGAGTTGGAGCATCCGCAACATCTCTAGAAGGAGCAACCCTTTCCAGTGCCTCACTGCCCTCATAATAAAGATTGGTTTACAATTAATGATTTAAATCTCTCCCCTTTTAGTTCAAAGTTGTTCCCCCAAGGGCCTTATCACAAGCTGCCCATGTAAAAAGATGCTTTCTGTTTTTTATTTATAAGCCTCCTTTAAGAACTGAAAGGCTGCAATAAGGTCTTCCTGGAGCATTCTCTTCTTTAGGATGAACAACCCCAGCTTTCTTAGTTTGTCTTCATAGCAGAGCTGCTCCAGCCCTCTGATTATCTTTGTGGCCTCCTCTGGACCCACTCCAACAGGTCCATGTTTTTCTTGTGCTGAGGACCCCAGACCTGGGCACAGCACTGCAGGTGGGGTCTCACGAGAGCAGAGTAGAAGGGGACAATCACCTACCTTGACCTGTTGGCCAATCTTCTTTTGGTGCAGCCCAGGACACCATTGGCCTTCTGGGCTGTGAGTGCACACTGCCAGGTCATGTCCAGCTTTTCACCCGTGAAAGCCCCCAAGTCCTTGTCTAAAGGGCTGCTCCCAACAAGTTCACCTCCCAGTCTGTACTCATGTCTGTGATTGCCATGACCCAGGTGCTGCACCTTGCACTTGGTGAAAAATTCTCTAATGTAAACCCGTATGTATGAGCTGTCAATTGCAGTATGAGAGCTGTAATGCAAGTTCTCTTTTGTAATAACTTAAACTCAACTGTTGGTTGAGTCCTGTCAGTTATCTTACTGGAGAAAGTGATTGTTCAGTACTACAGTAATTTACCCTAGAGAACAGCACTGAGTTCTTAAGTCAATCAAATACAGCAGAACTCACCCTCATTGTTGAATACAGCTCTGATTTTTTTTTGTTGTTTAAAAAACTAACATATCTTTTAGTTTTGGTGAATAATTGCAGTTAACAGCCATCTATTACAGTTGTAAAAATTTCCAGCTCTTCAAATCCACTTCATTATTGTTTAGCAGCTGGGGAAAAAAGTGCATGTAATAAATTTTTTCAATAGCTCTTGGGTCAATAGCCTTTACACATACATGGTAAGCTACCAGAGAGCTCCAGGGGTTTTTTTTGGAGCTGATGGCATAATGGATCCAGATTGGATGTGTCTCATAGATTGAAGGTTTGACAGCCCATAAATGAAGCCTTGTTGGCACAAGTGAATATGGGGTATTCTTAGTTACTTGAAGCATACGAAGTTTTGGAGTTTGTAACACAAACTTGCATTGCTATTGTATAAGAAATCTGGCCTCTCTGAATTCCAGAATAGTGGTTTTACTCACTTGAGAAAAACACAGCCAGCCTCTACTCAATTTGGCAAAGGTGATCCACTAAACATTTTCTCAGAAAGTTATGTATCCTAGACAGCTAAATACTGTTGTACAGTATTGGTACTTGAGCAAGTTGACAGTTGCATCTTGCCATTATCACGGATTTAAATACAAGAAACAGTGCACATTTAAAAATGTAGAGGCAATCTTATTTCTTGATGGAAATGTTCAGTTCCATTCATTTTCTTTGCATTTCATGTGATGACGATTGATACTTTTCCTACAGTCAGTATGAGATTAGTGTCATAAAAATCTACTGAGCTCTGTAGAGGAGCTTTTCAGCCCCTGCACTATTCATTTTTCACAGAAATTGATCAAGTCCCTTGACACAGATGTATTGCTTAGTTCAAATTTCGAATTATCACAGAATATTCCGAGTTGGAAGGGACCCTCAAGGATCATTGAGTCCAACTCTTAAGTGAATGGACCATATAGGGATCAAACGCATTACCCTGGCATTATTAGCACCATGCTCTGACCAATTGACCTCATCTCAGGGCTGAAGAAAGAAGCCTAGAGCATCTGGTATTCCCAGGGTGTCTCCCATTCAAGTACTAACCAGTACTGATCCTGCTTAGCTTCCGAGATCAGACGAGACTGGGCATTCTCTGGGTGGTAGGGTATCTAGAGACTCTCCTGAGTGAGAAGTTGTAGAATTGCTCAGCTGATTCACTACAGTAAAATTATAAAGATATATATATATATTATTTGCTGTAACCTTCTGTAAGTCAAGTCAAAATGTGCTGTTCTAATTAGTAAAGTAGCTTTAAGCAGTCCAATCATAAAGCCTTAACTGTCTGTCAGTAGGATCTCTCTCACATAAGTCAGTGGTGTATCTCCAGCTTTGTCACATTGGTTTCCTACTAAACCATTTGATGCAAGTGAACTTTATGTGTACTTTAAGATTGTAATATGGCAGCTGCAGCCAAGATTACCTAATGTAAGAAATTGCTTATGTAGTTGTATGATTGAAAACTTGGCTTTAAAGGTAATGCTGGGAGTTTTTTTCTCTAGTCACTTTGTGCTTAGACTTGCATAATGCAACATACCATACATACATTTCAGTGTATGCTACTGCTCCATTAATATGTTTCTAATTTAGGATGTTGCACTTTTTCAACCTTAGCAGTTTATCACTTAAAATACTCAAAAGGTAAACTGATTTCCTTAAGTCTCCTCAGTAGTATGTACATAAAACATCTGAGAATCTTTGCCAGTGATGAGACCCTTGTTTCAATTCTTGTTTTAAATTGACAGGATCCATAAGCAAATATCAGGGGAACATTATGGTGCCATGAAACAAGCAGGATTGCATCATATCAACTTGACCTTCAAAACCAGTGACAGATTTGTTGGATTAATATTTGTTTACTGAAACTGGTTGCATATAATTGATTCTAAACAACTGAAGTGGGTATCAGTGATAGCTTAAATTAACTCACGTCTGTGATTGTTTTTGCATTTATCTTCTTGTATCTTTTTTAGGTGTTTTTTGATTTAATGAGAGAAATTAGAGCCAGAAAAATGGAAGACAGCAAAGAAAAGAATGGGAAGAAGAAAAGAAAAAGCCTAGCTAAGAGGATCAGAGAAAGATGTTGCATTTTATAATCAAAAGCTTGGATTCCTTTCCTACCCTGACCATACTAATAAAAACCATAATTTATAAGCATGCCATTGAAGGCTGAAGTGACTGAAATTACCCTAACATGTTGGAAAATGTAATGTACCACTAAAAGCATGATTTGGAGCTGCACTGAAAGTCAAATTCACTGAAAACAAATTATGTGGCTTCAAGAGAAGCAAAGTTCAGTCCATTTCATAATTGCCTACCTTCTCACATTTCTTCTGAATGTAGTGTTTCATAGGTAGTCTTTTCTTTAATAGTGAACAGAGGGGAAAAGTATTACTTTGTGGGTTCTTATAAAGCATACTTTTTTATCACTGGTATTTGTCAATTCATCTTGTCTTTTGTTGCCTTGAAAATTACAATTGTGAACATGATACCCAACAAAGCAGTAAGCAGCTGTTTTGCTATGGAGTTATGCAAATTAGAAAAGAATAATGAATATGCGAACAGCTATGTTGAGGAAAACTGTATGTGGTTCTGCATTACCTGATTAACTTAGAAGAGCGATGTAATCTTTTACATTGAAACATTTGAATATGCCTTAATTTTAAAACCCAAACATAGCAGGTTGCTTAATCAAGGGTGTATTTTCAACTCTGTTGCATGGAGACTGTCCCTGCACATCAGTGCGAGACTGCCCTCTCTGTGGAGCGCGGTTACCTGGATGATTTCGCTCACTAGCTGTCTGCTAGCAGTGTCTGTTCTTTAAATGTGTGCCATACCCTGGTATTGTGAATAATACAGAGCATATTCTGTCATCTGTGACTTGGTAGACAATACGGTATCTTAAAACTAAAAGGTCAGAATACACATAAGAACTGAAGTCATAAGCCTATGGCACATCTAAGCCTGGAATGGCTGTTTAAAATTCAACGTGCTGGTACCTTGAAACTTCCCTTTTGCGCATAGATTTTTGTCTAGATGTTCCTTGGGTTTTAACTCCCTGGAATTGGGTGGAGTGGGGCTGATCTAGTAGCGCTTATGTGTTTTGAGTTAAGATGTTGTCTGGGAAATTCTGGTTAATTTCTTTTTTGTTCCTAATACTTAGCTATGGGAACATGGTGTGTTATGCTGAAGCTCTTTGCAGGTTTTGTACTGTTTAGTCTATGTTGATTTTCAAATGGGGAACAGTGTAGCTACTTTTTCTAGTTAATATTGATATCAAACAATCAAACGTGCTTTGCAATACAGAAACCTTTAACATGCACGTCCAAAATCCCCAAACAAAACGTACTGCCTCAGTTGCTTCAGAACAACAAGAATATTAGCACATGGTTAGTGTGCTACATCTTAACTAAAAATATACCAGAATGTTTGAGGGTTTTGGACTCCTCTGGGGTGAGACAGGCTAGATCAATTCCACAAACTGTTAAACTTTTTATACATGTATAAGCCTATAACTGACAGTTTAAAATGTGCTCAAGCAAACTAGGTAACAAATATTTAACTTTCATGCTAACAGACATTTTAGGGACTCGAGTCTTAGGAGTTATATTTGTCATGTTAAATATTTATCAGTAGGAATTTTGTATGTGCATTTAGTAGACTGCCAAGTGCAGAATAAAAGTTACTCATGTAACTGGCAAATGTAAGCCAGTCGTCATCTTACTGTGTACTCATTTGGGTCTATTTAGCCAGGGAGTCTAACCACTAACATTGTGACTTTGCTTTGGAACCTGTATACCTGGGAACTGAGGTGTTATGAAGCCACTGGACACACAAAACTTGTCTTGGCTGATGCCTTATCCTGTCCTTTTATTTGCTATTTGAGCCATTGAAAGATGAATAAACTTCCATTTTTCTAAAATACTTGTGCAGTATTAATTGATAACAATATTATTCATAAATATTGCTATAGCCGATGCCAATTGTCTAGCAGTTAAACCTAAGTACTCCAGAAGACTGGTTTGTGTGCATGAAGAAAATTGTACATTAAACCAAATGAGTATGATAAAAAGCCACTTTGTAAAAGCTGAGATTATGCATGTGCTACCTTTTATCCAAGGTAATTTGCTTAGTTGCTACAAGACTACCTGAAAGTGGGCAACAAACAGGTAAGCTAGTTCCAGAATTACTTCTCCATAAGACTAGAAAGGGAGATTTAAAAAACAAACAACAAGAGCAACAACTAAAAACCCCAAACCACCAAAACCCCAAACCAAGAAAAGGACAACCTACATGAGTTTTAATAAAAATTCATTCTAAGTAATTTTCTTTTGGCACACTCAAGGAGAACCTAAGTGTGCTTTCTCAACCTGCAGGGAATATAGCTTGCATCATGTATTATAGGATTTGGGTATATCTTGAGAGAGTCATCCAGAGTGTTATATTTGCATCATAGAGGAGTGTTTTGTTTAGCCTACTTGAGTGTCTGAAATTCCTAGGTCTAACTGCTCAGAGTGCTTCTGTGCCTGAGGGCACTTTTTATCCCCTATTTCTTCAAGAAGCTGAAGATACTCTCTTCACTGGCAAGATCAAAGCCTTCTATAGTAGTTCCCTCCAAGTTAGCCTAATGTTGGCAGTACTGTTGCTCCCTTTTGTGAAATGCAATGTCTGGTAAAACTGCAGACCGGAGAGAGATGCCTTAATTTGTAAAAAGCTATAAAGTTGAGTCCTCTGTTATGTATTAAACCAGTGTTGAATTTTTGTTGACTTTTTATGCTAACTTCATTTTATTCTGTAGCTTTTCATAAGTTTAGAAACTCAGTTGACTTTCAAAAATATTGGCCAAGAAATTTGTGGTGTATTTGGTACCCTCCTGGTGAATATACAGTAGCTTAGCAATAGTGGTGTCTAGCACTTTTCTTTCACTATTCCTCAACAGCATGACGGTGTGCAGGAAGTCCTTTCCCATTCATAGACACCTTGTTAACATCACAGTAGCGTGCATAATGACCCTTCTGGCAATCCCAGTGGCAATCACGATGCAATAAAGTACACTCCATATCTGAGACTTATGCTCACTGTATTCATAGGTAGGAGCCAAATATTTTATCTATTTATATGGGTGAGTCTTTCCATGCGCAAGACTTTCAATGCAGCACCACAGTCTGGGCCACGAGAAGGGCTGATGAAGAACGTGGCTTTGTCCTGGCATCTCTTTCCTGCGCGAGACGCCTGCCAGCGTCTTTGCTCCTGGCGAGACTGCGGTTGGCATGCGCTGGAGTACGTTCTAGTGGAGAAAGACCGGGCGGACAGCACCGCCAGCTGACGGGCGCTTCGCAGGCTGCGAGGGAACGAGGACTGCCCCTGGAAGGTGGTGCGAATACAAATTCCCGCAAGTGTCAGGGGCGAGCTCCGGGCAAGCCTGTCATCCTGGCCCGGTTCTCTGTGCGAGACGTAGCCAAAACGCTTTCCGTCTCGATGCAGATGACAAGAGAGGCACAGTGTGGTGTCGAGGTAGCGCTGAGAAGGAAGGGCACGCAATCCAGGCAATGCTTCGGCAGCAGCAGCGCGCTGG
>VZRO01001104.1:481423-534951 GCA_013397915.1 Daphoenositta chrysoptera | reverse complement strand
AAAAAAAAAAAAAAAGTCTTGCTTTGTTTTATTATATGGCATAAAGACAAAGAGTTTTTTAAAAATGTTGTAGCTGGGCTATATCTTGTTATGTTATCTTGTCATTAAGTGTTTCAAAGATGTGATGTTTTTTGTAAAGGCCAAACTCCTGCACACCCATAATTATTGAAGAGTAAAATCTTTCCAGATTAATAGGAACATATCCAGCACTCATAATCAGAAAGAAGATGCAAAAATTCAGATTAGCCATATACTGAAGGCTCATAAATCAGAAACATTTAGATAACAACAATTCAGTATTTGTTGTTTTCTAAAAATATCACTATTTTTAAGAAAATTGCTCGAGGTGTGGCGTTAGCAAACATGAAACCTTGCTCCATTTTTCTTCATGAAAGTATCAGAAATGTTTGAGTTCTGCATTGGAAACAGATTGTGCAAGCCATCCCCAGCACGTAGAACCTAGTTTTGAAGCATGAAGAAACAGGTTTTGAATCACCAGGGAAATGGTACTGAAATATCTCTAAGTACAGGCGTGGAAACATTTCATCATGTTCCATAACTCACAGGTCCAGCTGTTTGTGGCAGCACTCGTAAGAAAACCTATTTTCCACGTTTATTTACACAACACATGTGGCCTGCCATGACAGTCATGTCAAGGCAGCATCTACTGAATGCAGAGGAAAAACTATGCAGAAAAGGCTCAAGCACCATAAAACTTTGCCCACACATTTCCCAGGCTGCAGCAAGCAGCAGGTTAGAAACATTCCAATCGTGCCATGGTGTTCAGGACACAATTGATAATCACCAGGAAACACACCTAAAGATATGCATGGGTGTAAGTCTGTGCTGGCAACACTGAGCGGTGCTGCATCCTCAGGGGGCACATCAATAGCTCTCATAAATCTTGATTACAGTGGAAATAAAGAGTAATTTCACATCCGTGTGGGCTGGTTGGCAATCCACCAACAGCCTTCATGCACTGCTTTGTGTCCCACCCACACAACAGTCCCCAGTTCAGCTGTTCTCCTACTCTGGGGACAGTCCACTCCTCCGGGCGGTGAGGAGCTGGCAGCTGTGGGTACTCGTGTCAGCATGTGCCACACACAAAGCACTAGGTGGCCCTTGCAGTCTGTCCCTGTGCCCCTCACGCTCGTCATGTTTATCAGAGGACCCAGTGGGTGGCCTGGGAGTGTCTCCCAGCATGGCAGGAGGATGCTGGAAGTGCAGCTCTTCAGACAGAGAAACCATAGCATGGCAGAAAGGCATTGCCGTGGTCATGGCTGGATGTGGCCAGAGGTTCCCAAAGGCATCCAGTGTCCCATAAGGACCAGGGGTTGGTTCAAAGAAGTTCTACAAATGGGTTGAAAAAGAAGCGTTAAAATTTTCTTTTGCCCATACAATACTGGCTGAATGGGTTGAAGGGAGCCCGGCTCTAATGATTTGCTGTGGGCAGGCTCTTCTGGAGTGGAAATGAGGGCTCTCTGCAGTGGAAAGAGTGGTTTTCCAGCTGCTCCACCTAACTCTGTCAGATGGTGAGGGATGGCTCCCTGGCTGGCAGTCCCACCCCACGGCTCTGCCTGGGGAGCGGCTCCTTCATCTCATTCTTGGTTGACTTCATGGCAGTCCTTGCACAATCCCTGGAACTACTGCCAGGCATCTCTGTTATGTGAACACCCTCAGAGCTCTCATGAACTCAGTTTGAAACAGACTTCAAAGACGCGCTGTTTCTAGCCTTCAAAAGAAAGTTCTACTGCCCCCAGAGGGGAAGCATTCCCTGGCTTCCCTCTTCCCCAGCTTTCCCTTTCCTCCACCACACTGCTGGCTTTTTGCTCCACTGAAGTGCAGCTGCCCTTGCAGCCTCCGAGCCTTTACCCTCATCCCACCAGCATGAGATAGGAGTAATGTTTCCTCCTTCCCCACTCCCTCGCCCCGGGGCAGCGCCTTGGGCAGAGCATTGGGTGCATTGGAAGGTGTCTTTGCCCAGGGGCCCTGCAGAAGCACCCCGAGATTGCTGCTGGCCTTGGTGTCTGGGGAAGCCAGGCTGGCAGCTCTGCTTGCAACACAGAACAAATGCTTAAGCTGGAACAGAGCAGAGGAATTAACCTGTTTTCTCAACAGAGCCAATTCTCACCCTTTTTATCACAAATCTCCTAAGAGCTGGGTTTCACCCTGCCCTGGGAATTCCAGTTCTGTGGAAGTAAGTAAAGGAGAAATATACACTGATTTTTTATTTATTTTTTTTTAAATAAAAAGGAACCTACTTCTAGTTTCACAGCCAGAGAATAAAACCTGAAAATATGAACCACAGGCAAGGCCAAATGCAAAGCAGTGCCGTGGGTGTGTGTGCTGGGTAGGTACTGCCTGTGCTGTGTGGCAGCTCCCTGTTCTGGGACCTTCATCAGCACCTCCTCTTGAGAAAGACATACCAGGGTGTAAGCAGTTGTGCTCAAAACTTTTTGAATAAACAGAAGCACAAGCACAAGAGGGAAAAAATCTAAAATTCCAAAATTTCCAATTTCCAAAATATATGACCTCCCCTTATATCACCTTGGAAGGACAGTGTTGGGAGCATGTCCCTCTGTCTCTTGTCTTCAAACTCTGTGGTCTGTTGACAGACAGACAGTGTCAGTGATCCCTGCAGTGGAAACCTGTCTGAAAAGGAGTTCTGACAGTCTCAGATCTGCTCTCTCTGGAAGCTTTTCTGGGCTCACCTCTTCAAAGTGCAGGAGGGATACACCATCTGCCTGCTGGATCAGAGGAAGAGTGTATGAGATTTAATTAAGATGATTTTGCCCTCCAGTCAAGCTGTTTAAAAATTAATTTTAGTTCTCCTACCCCTTCCATTAAACTTCTAAGCTAGAGGGAGCAATGCACCCTGAAATATTGATTCTGTCTCTCAGATGGCAGTGACCTACATTCGTGGGTGCTCAGCCCATGAGCTGACACTCAGGACTGTTGCTGTCCCACCACTCTGCAGACTGGAGGAATGATCAAGGTGCTGGTGTGGATTAGAGGCAGAGTTTGACATAAATCCTTTAATTTCTTTTAAATGCACCATGATTCATTATCTCAGGCAGGATCCCATATCAGGTGCATTAGGAAAGCTTTGTGAGAGGCAAGCTGAGGTTGTTTGATCAAAGCTATGCCCTAGGCAACATGAGAGTTCTTCCCAGCCTACTACAGCTGCTTTCTGTAAAGGCAGACAGCACTGGTTTGAGTGCTGGAATTGACTGGAAGGAAACTTAGATGTGTTTAATTTTTTTTCCCAATTTTTTTTCTGCTCAGCTTATCAGTCATGTCAGTCCTACGCAAAAAGGAATAACTAAGGGCCAAATTCAATTCATCTTTGATTTGCACCTGCAAAGCTTACATCATCCCCACTGCAGGCTTCCTAAGTGTGGAAGAGGAGTATTCAGCTAGGAAAATGCCAGCCTGGAAAGGATAAAGTTATGAAAGTCTTGGGAAGTGCCATGGTTATGGAGCCCTGCCCACAGCAGCAGTGCTGCTCCAATTAAGTGATGTAGTGTGCAAACAGTGGGGAAAAGAATTTGGGAAGGAATTTAGGATTTGTTAATAATTTTGACTTCAAATCTCACCAATTAAATATGACACGGTGTATTGCATACTCAGTCACTCCCAAGAGCAACTAAGCACCTTAAAATTATATTAATATAAAACAAAACTCTTAAGTGCCTTCACAGTGTTAGGGGCTGTGAATACAGTCACTATTTTAGGTGTTGTGCCTGACAGTAATGGCAATTTCTTATCCCACTAATGGAAAAAGGAGTTGCACATGTCATCATTGGAAGTCACTCACTATCAATAATCTTTACAGGAAATTACTGTGAAGGAAGCAAGCCTGTATTGGGAGCAAACCTTGGCACTGCTATGCTGATACGAGTCTGCAAACTCAGCAGTAATGTAGGTTCTTTCAAGTTCCTCTCTAATAATCTTATCAGTGTCATTAAGGAAACCTTTTCAGAACAGCTGAGTGACTGCTGACTGGTGACTCTAGGGTTTATGGTTCAAACATTTGCTTTGTTTAGTTTCCCTGACATACTCTGAGTTTCACCAGCAACAAATTTGGCTCCAATGCTCAACATGGTGTTCAACTCAGCATCACTTTTCTTTCCTGCCAGAAGCCCACTAGACTGGAGTTCTAGCAGCACTTTCCAAACAGCATTCCTGAGGCTTAGCATTACTTGTGGAACAGGAAACTTGAGCCTCTAAGACTGCACGAAAGCTCATGTATTTGTGCCTGAATCTGGTGCTCAGCCAGCTGCAGGACCATCTGATTGAATTAAAAGAAGACATAGAAGATGAAGAGCTCTCCCAGGTCTGGAGTATTCCTGAATGATCATGGAGTGCATTTCTGGTGAAACTCTCAGCCTGTAAGATCTCCACAGCACTCAGCAGAGCTCTTACCTGAGCCACTGTGGGTGAAGATTCATCTTCAAGGGCAACAAAGCAAATAGTTTCTGCTCACACATGCCTCATTCTTCAGGAGAGCATGTAGCTGTGCTTCTTCTGCCTCTAACCACAAGAAATAAAAAAAACATTGAAAAGACTGTCACAATCAGATAGGATTAAAGCACAAACCCAGATAGATTATGGCCAGCCTAAGACCTGTTTGGGCAGGTGGGTGCAAACAGCAGAGGTCTTTTGGCCATGCTCTGGGCTGGCGTGGCAGGAGCCTGCTCTGATCTGGAGGCAGCCCAGCACTGCATTTCCTGCAGCCCAGCATCTGCCTGGCTCTGGCTAATGCAGGGCAGCTCCTGAGGGAAGAGGTGAGTGCTTTTCAGGGTGGGCAACGCTGACTAAAAGTGCTTTCATGGGTGCTGGGCAGGGCAGCTCAGGTCTGTCTGTACTTGCTCCCAACAAACACAGGAAAAGAGCTGGAAAGACTCATCCTTCATGGCTCCAGGTCTTCAGTCCTTTCCTCCCGAGCTCACAGTAGCTCTTCTGTGCAGCAGAGCTCAGCAGGGTGGCTGAGTTGCCCATGAAAGCACAGGGTGCTGCAGCCCTGTTGACTCCAGCAGCATGGGAGTTCCCACTTTCCTGCTGGCCAGGAGGGACTGGTTTGGCACCACTTAACACAAGCCATAGATGCCATCAAACAACACCCTGTGCCAAACAGGCACTTTCTGCTGGAGTGTCCCAGCACCCATTGGAAGTAAAACCTGTCCTGGCTTCATTAGAGTCTGAATTTGTCTACTTCCAGCTTCTGCATCTCATTTATCTCTATTGCAGCAGCATAGGGCTCTGAATTAGCAAAGTAAACACACATCTTCATGCACAGCTTTAAACAAACTAAACCGAAACGCTTTCAACATGGCCTTACACTCACAGCAGGCTAGGCAGGTATTTGCTAACACAGCCCTAAACTATGTCCTAGGTAAGAACATGCTTTGGACCCACCTGGTTTGTCTTTAAGGTGCCCCTGAGAACTCCAGACTCCCCTGGAAATTTGGGCAGGATAAATAGGAGTGAAAGTCAAGCGAGTGAGAAGATTTTTTAGGAAATAATCCTTTTTTGGAGGGGAGAGGGTTGGAAAGGTTGGGGTCCATGCTGGTGCAGTAAGCTCTGGTTTCCCAGAGTTACTCAGAGGGGCAGAGGAGCACCTTGATGGTGGCCCAGCCCTCACCAGCACAGCTCCATCCTTGCCCAGTGCCAGAGCAGGGGAGGGGGTCTCAGGAAATTGAGAGTGCCAGGTCAGATCGATTAAGGGAACATCTATCGGGCTCATTTTTTAGAAACAGACATTTTTAAATACCTTTAAAACTAATGTTGCCACTGTTTGTTTTTTTTTCCGGTTGTTAATTAAATCCTCTTCCAGACAGAAGCAGTTTTCAGTCCATGACTTGAAAGAGAAATTGAACCTCCCTTCAGAAGTCCCTGGAAAGAAGTCCTCTTTACAAAGGAAGTGCAGTCGTTCTCCCAGGCCGGATTACCTTGCCTCTGCTTTCATCTTGGCATGAAATACATTAATCGCTCTTTCTTTCACTCATAATAATTTAAGCAAGATTCTAATAAACAGAGTCCTCATCCTCTGATGCTCAGCAATGAGCCACATGGCACATACATAAGGGAACATCAGCAATTAGACAGAAGTTGAAGTCTCTGTAACATGATTACAGTATAAAAATAGGCCAGCAAGAGTCTGCAACAGCACCTCCTTGTATGCTCATTTTGCACTAGCAAGGATATGGGGATTTTCAGAATTTTGCTTCTGTGGCTGCCATTTCATACTGCTTATAAAGGGATTTTGGTTGAATAGCAGAGCTCAGACAAGGCATGTTGTTATTTAAGAACAGATTATATGTATGGATTACCTAGAAATACTCCAAAGGACACTATAAAAGGCAATTGTGTGCTTCTGATGAAAACTGTAGGCTAGGATTTAAAGACTATTATTTGTTTTTCACAAGTATGGGCTGTGTAAGTTTTAAATTAACCTGGCTTTGCAGGTTGATTTTTGCAGGTTTAAAGTGATGCTGGGAAGCATTTGCTCAGTGCAGGAATGTCCTGTTCCTGTGAGTGTACCTCTAGCAGAGCCCAGCTTTACCACGACCAGTTGTTGCACCTTAGTACCTTGCATTAGTACCTCTCCAGCTGCTGCATTTTAGTTGTGCAGACATTATTCCTTAAGACTTTTCCTCAAAGTGTTTGTATGCAGAAAAGAAGCAGATGTATTAGAGAGCACCCACCACCCCACTCCCTCTCTTCCAGCACTTGCCATCAAAGGCACCAGCCCCGGATGTCTCAGTGCTGCCCTCGTCCCAGTGGGGACAGAAAGTGGGACAAAAGGGTGGGAAGGAAGACAGTGCAACCCATATAATAAAGACAGAGATCTCCAAACACACCAGCACAGCAAACACCAACTGATAGAGAAGTATCTCATAAACTTGATGTATTTATAGCATACTGTGGCTATGACTGAGGAGAAGAATATTTTAACTGAGAACAAGAACATTGGAATTACTGAATGCAATTTTTTTGGTTGCTTTAAATATTAAATAGATTGGGTTTGCTTCAATATTGCATCATTTAAGGTAAGAATAATTTCTAATTCCCTAAGACTGAAGTCTTTATGAAAAGCATTATGAATTTAATCTATTTGAAATGAAACTCTAAAACCCAACAAATATGAACTCTCTTTCAAAGACATTTCAATCTAAATAACCTCTATGACAAATTCTTTTTCGTGCTAGAGTTGATAAATAATGAGTGGTTTTGGGTTTTTGTTTGTGTTATCCTAGAAATGCTGTGTCTTTGTATGTCTGATAACAAGAGAAGGAAACTAAGGTACTATTGCACAATTACTTTATTTCCAAGATAGGCTTCATTATTGTCTTTTTCCAACATCTGGCTCCTCCCATGGGCTCTCCTGGACTGTTTTTTTCCAGACCTCATCCCAGCCTGGTGTCTCACTGGGAGCCCAGCCCCAGGACCCGCCTGGCTCCGCAGCCCTGCATCAGCCACCATCACAATCTCTTTCTCCCTTTTTTAATTACCTGTTTAAGACCAGATTGTTTAGACACATCAGACTTGCATTGAGTCAGTGCAGTATTTTTGAAAAGTCAATGTTACCCTCTCAGCGATGGTATCACATTAGGTTAAAGACACTAAATTAAGAAACACAAAGCAGGTGCAACAAAACAAGCTATAATCAGAAATAAGCATTAAGATGTTCTTCCAGATATTCCCCACCTAATAGAAAATTTCACCTGTGGGAAGTCCTTGAACACCTTTGCTCTGAATACTTCCTGAGTCCTTTTAGCTCCTATGATGCAAGTCTTGCTATTCCCTCTCTTCTGGGAATACCTCACTTTTCGGCAGAGGGCTATGGCACTTCAAATCAAACCCATGACACCAGTCCTGCTGATCAGAAAGCAGGCATGCTCTCTTAGGAGTGGACACCAAAGCACTTCTTGTCAAAAAAGCTGAAAATGAAGTGCAACTTCAGCTTTCAGCTCACATTCTCCAGTACCATAAAGCCTGGTCTGATGCAAGAACCCCAGCCTGGTCCTACAGCCCGCCCAGAGACCCCCAAAAATGAATTTCTCATTGCTGATGTCCTGGACTTCACTCTCTGCCAGTGCTCTCCCTCTGAGTGGGTGCAGGGACTGGAAGGGAGGCACAGGGGACCAGACTCCAGTTATCCAGAAGAATCTAGTTCTCAAGTGACCACCATCTCCACTGGCTCCCCAAGTGCACAATCCAGGTCCTGTACCACACAGTACCTCACCATCCCCTGCCACGCAGCTGGAAAGGGGCTGGCCACAAGCCAGCTCTGTGTCAAGGCACCTAAGGAGCCAACCACTGCCCTCATACTCCCTAAGAAAAAAACTCTCTCCTCTGCTGGGCCATCATGAGCACTTGCTTGTTGGTATTTGGGACATCGATGCTCTATGCACAACTGTATCTTACAAAAACCCTAAGAACAACCTTTGGGAGTGATGCTGCTGAGCACCTGATGTTGCACTGCTGACACTCCTCTGCTCACTGCTTGGTGTAGTCCCCTGGCAGAAAGCCCCAGCAAGGGGTGGCAGCTCTTGTCACCTTCCTGTTGTCAATCAGGTACACACCGAAGTGGGTGGCACGAGAGATGAGAAACCTCACAGCAGCCTTTGACGCCAGCCTGACCTAGGAATTAAATACTTGTTTTAACTTGAAAACACACAGCATCCACCCCAAGCTTGCCTGCTCCATCACAGAAATGAGGGTTGGGAAAGGACTCTCAGAGCACATGCAGGCAGGTCCTGACTGCTTTGTGAATGACTCATAAGGAACACTGTAAACTGAAAGTAAATGCAACATGTTTTATTTGAGGTTGGAATAAATTACAACTGTAAAGCATATTTTATTGCTTTATAAATTGTCTGCTCTTAAAAGGCATTAATATCAAACATAAACAAAACAAAGACACATTTGATTAACAGTTCAGTTCTCCTAAGCTTCATGAACAGCTCAGTAGGGGGATTTCTTTATATGATTGGCTCAGAAATTTGACTTTGACATGCATTATCACCATTCATAAGTTTGAGTGGACTGCAAATGTGTTCATTTGCTTTAAGATATAATTTTCTCTAAAATATCCCATTTAATACCCAGTCCTTCATTCCCTACACAAATACAAATCTCACTGCTTTTGAAAAATTCATTAAAAGATGCGTGGGGCTTTCTGTCTCTGCAGAAGGAGGACTTCCAAGTCCAAACCAGGAATGAGTCTGGCCCCCAAACGAAGTGAAAAACAAACTCTTCCCAGGTTAAAATGCTGAAATCCCATGCACAAAAAATGTGTCCTTCCATTCTGAAGATTCTTGCAAAAACTCTTTGCATTATCTGAACAAACTGATGTGGAGAGTTCATATTTTTGTCATACAGATACTACCTGCCTGAGGCAGGTATGAATTTTGCTCATCACCTGTGCTCCTCTAGGTGCAAACAGACCCAGGCAGCCCAGTCTGCCTGAGCCCTGGGGGTGAGGGTGCTCCCAGGGCTGGGTGTGCTCAGCACTGGGCAGTACCCAGCCCTGAAGGCACAGACACCATGATGGGGTCTGGCTAGCTCCAGATAGGTATGACAGGCAGAAAGGAGGCCAAAAAGTCACTTCCTCAGCCTCCTGGGGAGCCACAGCTCCTCAACACCAAAAAGGGGATGAACATTCATTAGCAGCTCTCATTGCACCACAAAAAAGCTTCTGCCAAGTTATCCTGTCCCTCTTTGACCCTCTTGCACTGCCAGGGCCATGTGCTCCCCATGCCCTGGCTCCAGAACAGTGTCTCCCTGAGCTATTCCTGAGCAGGGAGCACACACCTCTGCTAGGCTGGGCCTGAAGCAGCACAAAATGAGCTGGACTATGCCCTGTAAAACTCTCCAGAGACAGAAATGGAGACTCCAGTCTCAATTAGCCCTTGGAACAACAGAGAAAGTTTGCAGAACATGTCTCCAGGGCAGCTTCTCTTCCTGCCACAAAACTAACTTGAAAAATAACAAGCCACTAGTACAGAAATTCCTTCTAAAACCAGCTCAGTATCACTCAGAAAGCTCCTGTTTAGAGAAATGTTTCTTCTCATAGCAGCCTCTAATGTTCTTGCCATGCCTACAGGAACATGAATAGCTGAGTGAGATGCTAGGGTATTTTACACTACACAGCTGAATGGGAATAGTTGTCTATTACTGGATCCAAGAAATGTATGTTAAACTTCAAAGAAAATACTATTAGATCGATCCTGGTGTGATTTCAGTTTTCATCAAAATTTCATCAGTAGCATATATAAATTTTCTATGTTTTATGCATAATTTCATTTTAAAAAACCAGCAAACAAACTTTCTTCTACTAAACATGGTTTCTTCAGAAGAGGTTTGTTTTGTGCCATGAGGGATAACCAGCTTTGATCTCTGTAAGGCAGAGATACAGCAGATTTCAGGTGCTGCACTTGCCCATAAAGGCTCCCAGCAAGTCAAAGGACAGGGGCAGAGGTTTGGTGGGATATCTGGAGCTGTGCCAAACTGGGCCAATTTTTCACGACTTTTCAGTATCCCACTCATTCAGGAAGTGGACAACCCTGGTTTAGTTCCCAGCCACATGTTAAAGTGCTTAATGGAGGGGTGGGGAACAGCAATGCCCCTTCCTCCACCTCAGGTCCTGGCTTGGGAAAGGCTTGTGGAAAGGTGGCTTTGTGGCTGCCTTGTGCTAGCAGGATGCACTGCAGCTGGGACAAGGGCATGCACATGGTGTGCCCTGATTCATCACATCTTAGAGAAACATCACTCAGAAACCTGCAAGCTTTTACACTCATCAGTCATCTCGGTTATGCTCACTGAGAACAGATTCTTGGCTGACTTCTTTTTTTCCTTAGCAGATCTGAATTTTGCTTTGAAGATGAGAAGGGGGAAAGCTCGCCTTCAGGGAGAGGGACGAGCAGAGACATTTGCAAATTAAAATGCATGCACATGTCAGCCACCCCAGCAGTGACCTGCAGTCTGTGCTTTACGACACAACATCTTATTATCTTGAACCTTAATTTTTCAGCCCTTTCAAAGGTTCCTAGGAGCATTCCTTTCTATATCAGTGAGATGTCTCAGGGGGCTCTACAGACAGAACTAATGAAAGGAACAAACTGTGGTAACCAAGGCAAGTTACAGGGTTACATTCAAGCCATAGACTCTGGAGGGAGCAGACTTACTCCATTTTCTGGTGCAAATGCCATACCAAGCAGCAAGCTGAGCACACTGAGAGGAAATATGGGCTAATGGTTAGAGCACTGGACTGGGATTTGGCAGATGGAGTTAATTCACCTCCCTCTTTTTTCTTGAAAAAGGAAAGATTTTATATTAACTTCAGGGTGCTCAAATATTTCCAGCTCAGCAAATACCCCTAAACTATTTCTCCTCTCCAAACAGCTCTTAGCAGCTTATGCACTACCTCTCTCAGACTAAGAACAACAGACAGAAATCTTCTAAGGAATCACTCTTCTGGGGGAAAAAAAGAACCAGCAAACTTCAGGATTGCTACATCTCGGCTAAGGCTCATTTACCCATCTGCAAAGCCTCTTACCCCTCCTGATCTTCACTCCTGAGCTGCCCATTTGCTGTGCACTTGCAGCCAGAGAGAACAGGAGCTCTAAAATACATTCACATCCTTATTTCTAATTCTCCAGCTTTTGCAACCAGCAAAGCACTCAGGCCAGCACTGTCTCAGGCAGTTCTGTTAAAGCACCTTCTGACTGATTGGGGACCACATTCCTACTGAACTGAACAGCTGATGGGACAATCAGTGAGTGCATCTGAAAGCAAGGCTTTTAACCAGTGCATTTGCTCACAGGGAGGGCAGTGTTCAGCCACTCCACCAAAATATGGCAGGCATATTAATTAGTGGTTACCAAATGCTCTAACTTTTCACAGACCTTTGTAAGTGCTGAGCATTTCAATTGGCAGGACAGCCATGCCTGAGAACTCAGCGTATTGTTAGAAACTGACATTTCCTTCTCCTACACTCCTTCCCATCACAAAGTGTCTCATGGAACAAACAAATGTCTGTATTGTGATTATGCCAATGGAGGAACTGGGTCAGACATGGATGCCAGCTGGATCAGACCCATAGAGCAGATGAATGATTCAGTCAAGCGAAAACTAAGTCATGTGATGCCAGGCCCAGTGCTCCATCCACACCACCAGAGGTTACCAAATAAGGGACATAAATAAGCCCCCAAAGGAACTGATGTATCATGAAGGGCAAAGAGCCTCTGAAGCTATGTGTAATGGCATAAAGCACAAGTATATTTATTACATGTTCAGCTCTGTCCCTGCTTCTCTGTCATGAGGGCAAGTGGGTTGCTCAGACAGATGTCTTGTGGTCAGCCTATTTCGTTATTTCCTATGGAAATGCAGGTAAAGGTGCGTATACTATTCAATAGTAGAACAGAAGTCTTGTTTTACATGGGCTGAGAGAATGTTTCTTATACCCAAATGAGGTTTTTGCATGCTTCTGCATACTCACCCAGATGCTGCCCCTGCCGTGCTCCATGCCTGAGTGTCATGCCCGGTTGCTCTGCGTAGCAGGCATGTCATACGCACACAGTGACCTGGTACAAGAGCACATTCTGCAGGCCAAGTCTCAGGCAAAAATTCACCTATAAAACCTAAGTGTGTTGGTCATTTCTTGCAGTGAATTGGGCTTTCACTAGGAATTAACGTAAGCTGTAATGACTAATCTTATACTCCGTGCACTTGCTTATTTTCTTTTCACAGTTCAACCACTTTCCTCCTTAATACTAAAACACGGAAGTCTTACATAGCATTCAGAGCATTATTTTCTGCTGGCTGTGTTTTGCTATGTTCTAAGCCTCTGTCACAATGCATGCAAAGGATAATGGCTGAATTTGTAATGCTTTTAACTAAAAAAATACTTTTAAAAACATAAACCATAAATTATTTATTCCTCTTTGTCCATTGTTTTAAGCACTGAATCTTCTCCCAGGATTTTACACAGTTCATTCAGTCTCTGCTGCATTTTAGGAATTCCTGCAAGCTGGGATTCCAGTCTCTGTTTTTCCTCACTCAGTGATAAACGGATAGCGGTGTCCAGCTGCTCGAACCGCCAGCCGCCTTGTCCGTCAAACTGCAGCAAGTGAGTGTGGTACTTCCTGCAGTAGAAATTAAAGCATTAGTAATGGCTCAGGGAACAGCTGGTCCATTTTTGCATGCAAATTTGGATGTCTGTGTCTCTTTTCAAAGGTGCCTCTCAGGAATTTGAGAGTTGTCCAGCTCTGGATCAATGGCTAAGAATTTTTTTTCAATGACTCATCATCCCAGGACAGTCTTTCCTAAGGGATTTGGGTATTTCAAAGCCTGTCACCGGGATTGCCCCAGGCCAACAGTGAAATTCTGCGGGTGCCAGCTGGAAGCAACAGCAGTGGTGTGGGCTGCCAGCCGGGCAGTCATTGCCTCGGCAGCCCACATGGCTGGGCTCTGAGCCCCTCACCTGCAGGGATGCTGGCAGGAGTGGGCAGCAGGGCCATGGAAGGTCCTCTCATCACCTGCTGTCCCTGGCCAAGGTGGTGGCCCCCCTCTTACTGCCTCCCTCTTAGAAATATTGTGGCTACAGGTGCCTTCAATACAACTCCACCAGATGCCTTTTCCCCCAGGGAGCTAGAACAGCAGCATCAGACAAGGTTCATTTCTCCCTCAGGAATGCTAGTCCCAGTTTATTTTATTCACCTCCCTTTCTGATAGATGTCTTACCTCCTTAGTAGCAAATACAGTGAGGCAGATATGATGCACTTGATCCTACTAATAAAACTGAAATTTGTTCAAATTACACCTCAGTTTGTTCTCCAGTGTCTTATAAGGTTGGCTAAAGGTAACTTTATTCCTAAAACATGGTTCAGTTTGCAAGGGGCCAAAATAAAAACGCCTGTGTAGGAGCCACAGATCTTTCAGTATAAGGGTGTGTGCACTGAAAGTATTCAAAGGTGCACATGGGGAGTTTGTCAAGACCTGACTAAACATTTTTCAGGAGGTGCCAGAGGAGAGCAGAGAGTTCCCTCAGAGCTGCTGGTATGACTGCGTCATTTATCACTATAAATTATAGAAGGTAAATTGCATCATAAAACACTGATTATAAATCCCATCCAGGGAATGTGACAGTTTTAATAAACTCAATGACTTACGACATGGGACTGAAAAGAGACTCATCTCCAGACTTATATTCACCACTTCTTGCATATTATCCTTTGTGATAACAAATGCTTAACCCATCCTTCTATTTTTCCCCCACCAAACCCCCAAAATATCAAGAAGCTAAATGCTGCAGATAGAGGACACAACTGAAGCTAAAAAAAAACATACATAGTATTCCTATAGAAGAACAAAGTATAGTTTAACCACTTGCCATGTTTCCCATCTTCTCCCTGCACTGGTAAACTTCTCCAAGACATGTCATGTATCTCGTCACCTTTAGAGAATAACCTGGTGATACCTGTTGTGGCTGTGGCATAGACTAATTAATTACCTCTTAAACATCTGCATATTAATAACTGAAACACGTTAAAAAAATAAGAGGGATGAATAAATACCTTTCAAAGAATGAAACAAATCCATGCTAAATTAATTTATGTCACTATTGCTGTAGACAACTTATCTTAGAAACTGCAGTAAATATTAACTAAACAACTGCCCCAGTACAAAGAATAAAGGCCAATCCACTGCTTGTAAGAAAGCTAAAAGCAAGAACCATGATAAAGCCCTGAATATACTTACCAAAGAGAAGGTCTGTGTGTTATGGAAAGCAGGGAAATCCCAGCAGCTTTTGCAGCTTGGAATATCTTTCCTTCAACATCAATGCTTACAGCACTCGTACATTCATCCAGCAATGCATATTTCGGCCTTTCAAAAGCAGATAAAGAACATTACTCTTCTAGGTTTTGGACAGTATTCCCATGTACAAAATTTAATTGAAAGAACAACAGGAAGTAGAGAGCTATTTTTGCCAGACAGCTGTCTCTTATTTACAGCTGGAAGCTGGCTAGCAACAACATAAAGTTTCCATGCATTATTCAGGTGCAAAGACAACTTTCAGGAAAAATGGGGTTTATTTACTGGCCCATTTGAGTACACAGTGATCTAACTTCTATGTCCTAGTCTGACCTAGTATTATTTTGTGCTCTCATCAAGTTATGCAGTCACTAAAGCTGACTTGAAGTTTCCTATCCACTGCTATGTAAGGACTGGGCTGCCTTGGTGTGCTTGCAGTCTCCAAAATGAAAAGGCTAAGGAGCTTGGCTTTCAAACTCCACGAGCTTCTTGCAACAGTCCATCAGACTTCAGCAACATTTGTAGGAGGGAAGATGTTTGTGCCAGAGATGTTAAAGAAAGAAGTATCTGAAAAACATAATGCTATGTTGCCAAAAGCAAAGCTTAAGAAGCATTACCCAAACTAAAGGCAGAGCTTGGATGAATAAACAACAAGATTTATGCAGGTCCTATGCTAGACAGTGTTGCATATTGCATGCAGATTATAGTCTACTACTGCTCAAACTGTAACAGGAAACCTGCAAAACTCTTTCTCATTTTCAAATGCTTCTTAAGGAACAAATCATAACACTTACTTGTGGTAAAACATCCGGGCCATGCCCATCCTTTGTTTTTCTCCTCCCGATAAGACATCTTTCCAATCCATGATGGCATCCCAGCCTTTTTTAAAAAAATGCAAACAAAATGAGTCAGGACAATATAAGTTTATGAAGGAAATGCAGTTTGACTTGCAACATCTCTGCAATCTATAACCAAAATCATCATAAACAGCATTTCCACGGCAGAAGAGGCAGCTCAGGCTTCTGAATCACATCTTCTCAAATACCTCAACACCTATCCACTGGCAACCAATTGGAAAAATGTCCCTTATATAGTGACAATTTTGAAAGTGGAATTCAGACTTTTTGGTCATATAGATATTGTCAAAAAACTTGACTTACCATCTCTTTGAAAAAACCTCTTTATAGATATAAACTAGATAGATAGATAGATATATAACTATAAATTTTATTTTGTCGTATTTGTTTCATGGAACAATTCTCTATTTTTTCTTGAAAGGCACGAGTAGAAATTTATAAGGAAATTAAAGTAAATAAAGTGTAAAAAATAAAGAGCAGTGTCAGACTGCACTCACTACTGTAGGCAAAGAAAACTGCCAGCAAACCCAACAGAAACACAACTGCAGACACAGGGATGTATCCGTGTGCACAGACAGGCAGCAAAACTGCAATCAGACAGAATAATCTTCTCTAAAAATTTCCTACTACCTTGTATTTAAAAATAATCCACAACTGCAAAAACATGGGGTATTCTTATTTAACATTCTGCATGGTCTCTGACTGATTTATTTCTTTATCACTTTCAGGTCCATGCAACAGGAGCGTGAGGCATTTTATCTGTGATCTTACAGCAGACTGGTGTTCTGTGAGTACTCAGGCATGATTCATTCCTCCTACTGAAAAACCTAAAGTAACAAATTACCTTACCAAAAGTAAGTTTTCGTTCAAACAATCCAGTTGGATAGAGTAGCAAAATAGATGAGTTTTCAAAAAAAGAGTGTGGATGTAGCAAAAAATCTGATAAGACATTTTTCTCAACAGATCATCCATTCATGAGACAAGCAGCTGGAGCAGGGCTGAGAGTAAGAGAGTATTTTTTCAGATCAGCCCCAGAAATACTGTAACTAAAAAGTTAATAACACAACCAAAACCCCTTTTCTGCCACTGCCAAACTTAAAATAAATATTTGCCAGAAAAGACTATAAATAAGATAAAGCAATGAGGGTGGGCTGTGTTATTTCTGATACCTACACAAATGTGAGACAATGGGGCTTGTGAAGGTGCAGGAGCCTTGGTACTGCTCTGCCTGTCCTTGGTGCTATACCAGGGCTTGGCAGAACTGAACAAAACATCAGTGAAACATCTGATGAGGGGCTGTGTGACCAAAACCGGGAATTGATAATGACAGAGGCTAAATTTCAAGAATTTGCTCTACATAAAATTACAAAATATAATGTAATGATTTTAAAATAAATATTTAGAAAGTTAGATTTAAAACCCAGGCATATGCGAGAAAGACATCCCCTTTTGTGATCCTATAGTTTTTCCTATTTTCCTTCCATTCTTGCTTAAGGATGCCATGGGTACCCTCCCAGGAGCACATACAGTGCTTTCTATCAGCAGGCTCCCAGCAAAGATGGAATTGTGTAGTGACTAACTGAATCACCATTTGGATATACTCTGGTAAAGGGAACAGATGCACACTGAGATACACACAGGCTGCTTTTGCTGAGCAGTCCCAGTGCTGGGACCTCACAGAGAGCTGGAGTGCTGTTCCACCAACACCCTGAGCTTCCAAAAAAGCACTGTAAAATACCTGGAGCACTCCCTTTTGGCAAAGGGTTCTAGCAAGGGATGAGGACGGTTCTTCACAAGAGCCAGAGAAACAACTATGCTTCTGAAGACAACATTCAAGCTGCTGCTTATGTTGTCTTATTTTTAGGCTGAGAGTACAGACGAGCTCCTGGATCTGAGCTAGGGTGTGGGTGGGTGTGCATGTGTGCACATGTGCCCGGGAAAGCAGTGCCCGTGTTCATACAGTTTCTTCCTGATCAGCTGGTTTACAAAGGTTTATTAAAAGACAAAAAGGGAATGAAGTTCAAGAAGAAGCATCCCTTTGTCAGCAAAATAAGTCTATTATTTTCACTAAAGGTGTAAGATTTAACCTCCGTTTACCAGGATACAATGGTCGTCTCTGTGGTTGCTTTAACTTACATTCTAACTGAACATGACGTGCATCTTGTCTCTTCCTGCCTAGCACTCTTCCTGAACTTTCCTATTTTCCACTTGGAATGCCTCAAACAACAGATGAGGAAGGATGCAATTTCATATTATCCCTTAAAAAAATTCTTTTCTAATGTCTAAATAATTTCGTCCAAACAGTTAGGCATTGTAACTCACACTAAACTGACTCCCCCCTGTCTGTGAACAATAGTGCACCTACTTGTCTCCTGTTTCTTCCTGCTGACATGGCACAGGTCAGTGAAGGTACTTAGTGTTCTGGAAATATCAGCCAAGTCAGTGGCTTAGGTCACCCATAACTATATCCACTTGACAAATGAAGAAATGAAATGGCTCGCCCATGAATGCAGCACAAATCTCTCAGTAGGTGCAAACACAGTCCTAGCTTTCAGAGTCCAAATTCCTTGCCCACCTTCTTGTTATGGCTTTTGCAGCCAGTAAGACAAAGAGCATGTTTAATGTGCTGGGGCACAGTAACAGCAGCAGAAATACATACAGCTGCCAGCAAAAACTAGTGATACCCTCAGGATAGCAGCATTTCATTTTCTTGCATGGCTTCTTTTACAATTCCTTAAATCTCAGTTTTCTGAAGGAAAATGCAAGCTGTATTTGGCAATAAAAAATGGGTTACTCCTGGGATCTGCAGCCCTTCTGTACCCTTCATCCTCATGAATCCTTGCATTTTCATGCAAGACTGAGCATTCAGCTGCCATGAAAAGATAAGCTTAAAAGTTCCTTTTTCAGATCTACATTCCAATGCACTTTATCAGACATGGACTGAAGGACAGAAGAAAGGCTAACACAGCAGACCACAGCCAGAGTCCACCCCTGCCGAGTTTTCGGGCATGGAAGGCTCTTTCACAGTGTATGTAAAGAGAGCCCAGAGCTTTGCAGGATGAATATGCAAGGGCAACCCGGAACTGAGCGAGGAACAAAGAGACCATCGATTGCATGAGCCCCAGCTCAGCGTGACACTGCAGGGATTTGTGTCTCTGCATTTCAGAGCCACTGGAAAAGCTGGCAGAACTCTCCAGAGTTCCTGCTGGTACCAGTAACAAAAGCAAATCCAGGGCTAAAGCGATCAGATGAAATAATCTCAGAGAGAGGAAATGGGCTTGTCCGTCTGTTTATACGGGGCCTAGCACAAAGGCTCCCTGGACAAGACCCAAAGATATGACAAACGCGCAAAATAATGAGGAATAATTATAATCTGGGGTGCTGAGAAACCATAAACAGGTTGAACTTGCTCAGTAATGTCATCAGCCCCAACCGGACAGGCCTGGTCACGCGTGCCCCGCGCAGCTCCGCGTCCCCGTGGCTCCTCTCGTGTGACAGGCTGTGGGCAGCCCAGGGCTGCACCTCGACTGACACTTGATAAATGTACACAGATTTTCAAAGCAGGTCAGAAGGAACTACTTTATGTATATGTACTGCACATCTCCATGCTTTTAGCCCCCATTTCTGGACATGCTTTTTCATCACACATGAGGAATGCAACCTTCACTTTGTATGAAATTATGGTTCTGGTAGAGCTAACAACTTTGCAGATGTTGATGGGGGCACTTTACAGGTAATAAAAAGGTAAGTAACAAAACAGCATTCCTCTAATATCCAGCTGGGGAGAAAAACATTAGTGTGAGCCTCAGTGGGAAGGGAACTCTGCCTCCAGCAGCATGGGGGGCTACTGCCAACAGCCACTGCACTGGGTTCTTCAAGGGCTTGGGCTCAGGAACATCCAGAACAGTGGTGCTGGGGAGGGGGATTTTGGTTGTTTTGGTGGATTCGATGTATTCTGTTGATACCAACTGAAAAATGTCTCACAAGGGTAACATGGAAGCTAAATGCCAAACTCAGCTATTTATTTTCCGTACTTGTAACTGGGTCAAACCTTAATGCTAGAAAAAGAGAGGAATTTCTGTCATTGGCAGTAACAGAAACAACATCACACATAATACTTGGAATGTGGTGACCCTTGTACTGATGCAATGTAGAAGCAATTCAGTTAAAAACAATTACATCATGCCAGAACAAATAATTTGAGTCAAAGTTGTACACTTCTGGCTTCTTTCATAACTGCCCACAAGGAGCAGAACACAAAACTACGAAGCATCAGATTATATAAACATGACATTCATGATCAATTAAAGCACAAGAGGTTTATATGAGATTTTTCATTATTTCAGAAAGAAAAAAGTTCCATTTTTAATAAAAATACTTTTCGTTTAAAAATATGAATTTAAGCAAAAGAATAAAATAAAAATTGGAATGAAAAAATACTAGTCTAGGTGTAAATCAAAACTTTCAACTGTTAACTTTCAGCAGGTATTTTTCTTTCTTGCTGGTTCAAAAAACCCCAGAACTTGAGTCTTTGTCCCAGATCAGGGGCAGCTTTAAAAAATATCTAAGCATATGAAATCCATGTAACGTGTCAAATCATATGTCACATATTTCCTTTCTGCTCCTACCTTGGTACTTGTCTCCGCAAAGCCCAAGAAGAAAAGGGAACAAGTAAGTATATTATGGTCCTAAAAACCTCCTGGTATGTGCTAATCTCTCTCCCTGTTTTCCGGCTTTGCCCGCTTCTGTCACCTTAGATCACAAAGCACCTAAGACACGTTTTTCCCCAACATTTGTTTGTGCAAACTTTTGCACAGTGTGCCCTTATCGTGAGCTTCAATACAGCACCAGTGAACATTAACAGGGTCCTCTAGACTTTGTCATAGGTTGTGTGTGTTGTGCATGTGCAGTCAGGCAGAAGAGCATTAACAGGGTCAGCAATAAACACTTCCTCTGGCACGGAAAGCAGCGCGAGACTGATCCAAACCTGGGGTTTCAGCTTGGCAACACAGAACAGTGGCTGGAGCCAAGGCATCTTGTACATGGGGCACAGGGACTGCCCCATCACCAGTTACCTGATCCAGCTGCAGGGTCAGAACCCACAGCCATGAGCACTCAGACACTGCTGCAGGGGTGCCTTTGGCCACCAAGGGTCACGAGTTGTGCAGTCCAGCCACAAGTACCAGCACACAATGAATGCACACGCTCCACAGTGACTTCTTGCCACTGACAATTTAACTGCTCCTTCTTTTCCAGCTGCCCATTCCAACATTCCTGCTTGTTCTGCAATCTGGGCACCTCACTTTGTGAAATAAGTGACTCAGAAATACTAACAGGAATAGTTGTAGTGTCAGTGCAGGAAGGAGAGGCCTTCTCTGCAATTGTTCTGGTCACTGAGTTTAGCTCTGCCCACTTTTTTTTTGCGTTATAGGATCAGATCTGAATAATAACACGAATTAGAATAATGGCAGATTCTTATTTTCTTATTTTCAGTCATTATTACATTCTTAACAAAGAAGCATTAACCCATGGTGGAGAAGTATCTTCAGGTATACAATCGCTGTTGTAAATGATTACCACTTCCTAATCTAAAATGTGCAGAAAAGACTCAGGAGTGTCCACGCATACTTTAAAAATAAAAGACCCCTTCTACCTCTTTAACAGAACAACACGCTGCCATCCAGAAATGGGAATTTAAACATTGTATGGGGATTCCCAACGGCTGAAGCAGTACTCTCTGTTGTCAGAATCATCCCCAGAGTCACCAAGCACACATATTACAAGGCAATGCACCCAAAGTACCTGATCAAAAAGAAGCACTTACAGCTGGCACAGAAAGGCAGGGTATATTCAGCACACCCCTTAAAGGGGTCTGAAGATCCTTTTTCTTCTCTCTAAGTGTTACCAACTTTGTCCTATGTCTGTTTTAAAAGCATAATGACAGGGAGGAAATTGAAACTAGAGATTAGTGTCTGATAGGAACAAAAGGATAAAAATTATTGCTGTGCTTGGGGCAAAAAAGCCATTAAATGCTCCAGTTCTGTAGACACAAAAGAAGCCTTTAGCATCTTGACATTTATAGTGCCAGTATATATATATATACACACAGTCCCCTACTCTGAGAACGAACAATGCTGAGAACACATGGCAACTTAAACAGCAAGCAGTAGATGGCAACACTCTCCTGCCAGCCAGTGTTGCTTGGTTATTTTTAACTTGCTCACTCTGGTGGGGTGGTCTCAGACACTCCTTCTCATGGCACATACTCTCCTGATCCCACAAACTAGGGAGGTGAAAGTAGATCTGACTCTCTCTTTCTTCACACGCTTTTAAGTTGATGTAGTCAGTGACATTCCAGTGTTTTAAGACAAGTTATAGTTTTTATGAAAATCAAGGAAGGTCAGTGTTCCCACAATACCAGGAAAACACTGGCCATCACAAGATAATGAGGATGTTCAGCTTGGACATGGATTTACTGGGGAGGGGAGGAGCACTCAGCTCTTCTCCCTCTGTTAGCATAAGGAGCAACAATCATGTGGCTGTGCAGCTCCCACAACCACAAAGGTCTGGATCCAGTCTTGCCAGTTGCCCACTTAAAGGTCAGTCACACTAAGACACACATGCAATGAATGGATTTTGTCATGTTTTTTACAAAAATATGCAATTTACCTCCTTCTCTTTGAACTATGTGGTACAGATGAACCATATGCAGAATAGACTCCAGATCTTGATCTTGGTAGCCTTTCTCATGCATGTCTTCCACTGAGTCTGGATAGATGACTTGATCTCGTAGTGTTCCAATGGACATGTAGGGCCTGAGGAACAATACACAGAAACTGGTAATCTGAGGCTGGCTTCAAGAGAGCACATCTTGCTGATGCTCTATGAACACAGTATAAGGCTTTAAACACTTGTTGCTAAAACTGGATTTAGCCAGCGGGTGCATTGTGGGCGAACATTTTTCTAAACTTACCTTAAGGACAATGTACTGTTTCCATAGCAGCTGATTACAGGGTAACAACAAGGCTAGTGTTAGCATGGAAACACAATGACAGATTAGGCAGAGTAAATATCCACTTCATAGCCCATTTGGAGTGCTTTCACTTGGAATCAGCAGGGCTATGCTGTATTCAAGGTTTGGTACTCTAAGAGATTTAGAAATTGATTTAAACACTCACATGTTAAAATCAAGTTGTAACAAAAACATTGCAGCTCAAACTGGTAAAGAATTCCATGGTGCAGCAGGAGACACACAAGTCAGACAGGAGAGCACTGAAAACCTTTGCACTGAAAACCTTCTTTCTCTACTATTCTGGAGTGCAGAATTGGGACTGGGCATAACTTAGCTGGCTCTAGGAGCCAGTGTACCACTTCTGAATTGCAAAGTAGCACACATTAAAGGGGCTGGTCACCTTAAACCTCCCAGCACCAGCTTCCCTCTGCCAAGTACAAGGCTGTGCTGTATGCGAAGCAGCTTCTTGATCACCGTATTTCCAGACCAGGTAATGCCACCTGTCTTACTAAAACAAGCTGTCTCTAATTTGAAGCCAGAGTCCCCAGTCATGGTTGTGTCCCTGGAATGGCTATGGACAATTGCACAATATCATGAGCTGTGCCCAGCCTCTGGTACAGCCCAGGCCCCAAAAATCCTCCTAGTCTCAAAATAAACTGAAAGAACAGTTTCACAGCTCTCTAAAAGGTATCAGGCCATTCAGGTTAAGATAGCAAAGGCAACCTAGGACACATCTATTTGACCATTTCTTTTGCTGGTCTAAGGATTTCTTGTGAAGGACAAATATGCATCCTGTCTCACAGACACTGCTGATAGCTCTTGGACACTGGAAACATCACAGGAACAGTCTGTGGGATTTTGAGCTTGGAAGGGAAAGCCAGAGCCAAAGAACAGTCAGGCTCCACACTCTGTTCTGCTTTCTGTGCCAGGAGTTCCACTAACTCCCTCTGGGTTCATCTGCTAAAACAATGCTAGTCTTATTAAAGCTGTAGTGCCAGGGGATGATGGTAGAGAGGAGCAGTCAAAACTGGGCCAGGAATGAGGAGGCTTCCAAGCAGCTTGCTCTTGCCACTAAGAACTGCTTCCAACAACTTCACATTGTGTTAAAAAGCAGTCAGTTTTTGTCCCTAAAAAGCTCTGGACCTGCGTGGTGGGAAGGTCTCAGCCATGCAGAGGCTTTGCCTGGCAGAGAAGTGTAATACCTCAACAGATTTCTTCCCTTCTCTTGGATGTGTCTGCAGAAGGGTGTATCTACCCATTGTTATTCTGAGAGTCCCTTAAAATACACCACAGAGTAATGTGAAGGAACTCACAGTGCAACAAATGAAGAATTACAGAACTAAAGCTGCCATATAAACTAAAATTCATATGCAAGCTGGCATCAGCTGCACTGGTTTTAGTGCTGCAAACATCCATGGTGAACTGTCTGTACCCACCCATAGTTAAACTACTTTCACCACCAGCTGGGTGAGGATGGGAAGGGCAAGGATCTGAACTCTTTGCAAATATTTGGTCATCTCTGTGTTGTGGCAAGCACCCAGAAAGTGGAAAACCAGAACCACAAGTCAAATACAAGCACTGCTTGCCCCTCTTTGCTCATTGTTCTGCTCTCTGCTTATTGTGGCAATAGTACTGCTCTGGGCTGTTGCATGAACACTAGCACCAAGTGCAGTGAACCGTTTACATTAATTGGGACATTGCAAAATCTCAGCTCTAAACATTAAGCAACTTCATGAAGCAAAGAGATATTACATATCCACAATGCTCTCCATCTAAAATCCCAAAGGGCTTGACTTCTTGCATGTGTAGAAATCACTTCACTTGCTCCAGACTGCTGCCACCTCTGGGACAGAAAAGCAACTCCACCTGAGCTCAGAAAGTTTTAAATCAGTGAGTTAGACTGTGTAATTTAGGTGAAGCTGCAGGTAAGGGCAAGGAGGACGGAGTTACCTATCATATAATTTGTCTGGGGTTTAATACCTTACTCTTGCGAAGTATGATCCTATAATGGCTGGCAGCTCTGGGATTTAACCTACAGGGAAACAGGGAAAGCAATGCTCTAACACACTGTGCCAGGACACTTGGTGCCATGCTGTTTACTGAGGCACCAGCCCTGCTTCCTGGCACAGCTGCATTTTCCTTGTGGCCTCTCATCTAAACACACCGGTAGTACCAAGCGTGCCTCGCCCCACCTAGTTTGTAAAAATTACAGAAAAGCCCAGCCTGCAGCGCAGTAACAAACCCCACCAATTCCTAACTAGCAGAAAGAAAGAATGGTTTATGATTACAAGTCTGTTCCAGGAGGTGAGAGAGCATGCTCTGCTCCTCCCATCTCATAAAAAGTCACTCATGTCCCTGAGGGGACACTTCATGGGATATCTCATTTGGGGCTCCAAATCTTGACAACAAAGAGGGGCACCTCTATGGCTGATTTATTCCATTCGTTTAAGGGTGGGGATGGATTGCTACCTGGGGGTGTCTTTTCCCTTGATGGGGGCACAGCCCAAGCAACTAAGATAACTAATTTCTAAAGTGCTAAAGTTAGATGAGATCTCATCTAACTCATACTCTCATAATCTTATACTAAACCAGAATTTTCTAGCTATACCTTGAAGACAATAACCTCTTTATGTATCATGGGTGCCACAAACTTAAACACATTAAAACCTCAGGTGTTCTTGTAACTGAGGTTACGTGGGCTTAGCAGGTAACTAAGCAATAGGAAGTATGGGTAACTGGATACAGCAACACTGAAATTTTGGCTTTGCCAGTAAGCTCCTTGTTAAAATACTGTTGTCATTAATTTTTTAGCAGTTTGAGCAACAAAAACAGTCTTTTTGTCCTAAAGTAATACTTGAGTTTAGCTGGACTTAATTGATTTCTGATGGAGTTTTTCCTTTCAGCCACAGTGTCTGGGTTCCAGCCTCAGAGAAAGCACTCTATTATAGACTCTGAAAGCAACTCCTCTGCTATGCTGAGATCATGTCTTTGGTGGCAATAGCTCTGCAATTGTTTTCTTTCTTTCTGTGCTTTCTGAAAAAAGATTTCTGTGCTGTTTTCGAGATACTGGATTTAAGACCAGTAATCCTTTTTTAAAGCTTTGGTATCAAGCCTTCACAAAGCTACGAAAACTTATTCATTCTTGCCTGTTTTTCTGGGATATCCAGGCATTTATTGGAAGAGACACTTTCAGTTCTCATAAACTGATAGTTTTTCAGTCAGTTTGACAGCTTTATTGCATGACCAATTTTAGCTTGGTGCACTTAGCACTTCATCTTGCAGCCTTGTGACTTCATTCTGCTAGAAACAGCCATCATCCCTAAGGGCTTACAGCTTCCTCCTACCAGTGCAGGCTTTAAAGAAAGATAGTATCAAGAATCTGCAATCTGAAGCCTGTGGTATGGACAATTCCCCATGGTCCCGTTGACACATGACATTGTGAACAATCCTGGCATAATAATTGAGAAAACACATGGGGAGGAAGAGCTAGTGCTGCTGATGCTATGGTTTCTTCACTGCAGTCAGCTCTGGGAAGGGAAAAGGCAGCAGGTGCTACAGAACACACTGCAGGACCTATCAGCCCTTGCCTTTCCAAACACAGGACTCATGTGCTGGAGCTGTCTGCATGGAGGAAAGGGTATCCTGCAATTCAAAGGGACTGTAGATCACTACACACGGTAGCCAGGCTGTACTGACATCCAGTAATTCTCTGACGTCTTGAAGAGCAGAGCACTTCATACTCTGGGGTAGCAGGTTAAGTGAGAGAACTTGCTCAGATGTCAAGAAATTTCTGTTTCAAAACCAGAACAAGCCATATCCATTTGAAATATTTCCCATGCTTCCTGAATGTATTCAAAGGTGCAAAGTAAATTGTGCTGACAATTTATCAGAAAAATTATCAGAACTGATAATCTGTCCTGACATCCATAATTTTATTTTAAAGAATTACAGCAAGCAATCAATATGGACTCTGAGAGTCTGTAAAGCAATCTGAATGGCCAGTCTTAACTACAAGCACCCTGGAATAAGGACAAAAAATAAATTTTAATTAGGTGTCTGGCATCAAAAGTTAAAGGGTTTTAGTTCGATGTAAGTGCCCAAGGAACTGCTTTCAGGTATGGTCTGAAGCTCACCTTGCCTTGCTTGGCACAGGTTGGGATTAACATTTCCTCCATGGAAGGTAAAGTCTAAAATTGTGTGGTTTGTGGTTCTGAGACCCCTCTGCATGGCCCTGGCTGAGTGATCAATACCTGATTTGCCATTTGCCGTCCGAGTGTGTTTGCAGTTATTATTGCAATATTATTCTCACAGATATGCAAAGTTATGTGAAGAAATTATGTACAATTCCAATATAAACACTTGGCTGACCCACTTAAAAGCGTCTGTCTCTGGCTGACAAGATGCATCTCTAGTACATCCAAGTGGGAGAGAGAAAGGGAAACACTACACCTGGGATTCTCCTTTTCAGATAAATTGCAGCTTGGATTTTCAAAGGAGGTTGGATGGCTTCAGAGTGTAATTCAGCGTGCTTGATATGACAAATACAATAAAATGTATTTCAAATTTAGGCATCTCTATTTAAAAAGGTGACACTGGAGCTCAAGCTCCAGCCATGGGGGTACCTTCCTAGGAAACTTGAAAGATCTTAAGGAGTCAGTGCTTGCACTGAAGAATCTCCAGTTCAGAAAGCCAAATGTTGTCTAATTCCTTGGAAGGTTCAGCACACTATGGAATATTAGAGCAACTGTTTTAAGTCCAGCACAAAACCCTGCAGCTACTAGAGATGCAAGAGGAGGGGCTGTGTGACAAGTTTATGGTTACCATAGATCTTCCAAGAACTGGGTTCAGGTTTAGTTTTTCTCAGCTTGCAGCACATCAGATTGGTATTTTTCTAGGCTAGTGTCCTGGCTAAAAAGGAGTCAAAGAGAGGGCACCTTCTAATCCTCCTACTGAAGCAAGGAAACTACTGCTAACAGGCAGGAACCACGTGTCCAAAGAGAGCGTTATTGGAAAGAGCCTAATTATAAACTAACACCAGTCAGAGGCCTCAGTTGGAAGAGGGGAGACTTTAGTACCAGTCTTTTTTCCCCAAAGCTCTTTAAGATAAAATCCAGTAACTATCCTAGCCCTTCAGTAGCATTGTAAAAATATATAAAGGGGATTCCAATCTTATTTAGGTGCCTGCTCTCAGGAGAAATAAATGGGTTTAACATTTGGCTCTCAGTCTGTCACCTAAGCTGCAGTAAGTAGCAGAAGATCAGACATACTACACTTAGAGATTCCTATAGGTTAACTCTAGGTGGCTCCCTTTACCTACTACATAGATATTTTGGATAATTTTTCAAAAGCTCGAAATCTCTGCCTGACAATCTGGGGATCCCCCCATACTTGAATTTTCCATCACCTTGCTTGCCAAGACTGTAATTTTAGGAGGTGCTATACTTTGTCTGGAATCACCTCATCAAAACTCCAGCTATTGCAATGCTCCTGATGGAGATTAACAGTAAAAACTCCAGTTTTCACCAACAGCAATGATTGATCAACAGTGATCAACAAGAAACAACAGCTTCCACCAATTACAGTTCTTAATAGTTCTTAATAATTCTTCGATGACATTAATAAAATAAAAAGAAGAAAAAAAGATGGCACCACTACTATAATTTGAGAAAATAAAATGTCTTGAATGAATGTGAATTAAGTTCTTTTTCAGTAGTGTTGTATCCACTACTTTCACACAGATGGTGCTATCACCAAAGAGTTAAAAAATAATAAATAATAGTTACCAAAATTTTAAAAAGCACAACAGGCTGTTTATCACACTGTATCCAGTTCAAGGGATTTTGGGGCCAGCTAAAATTTCAGCAACCTTTCTAAATATATAAATAATTGATCTGTCTTTAAACTACCCTACACTGAACTTTGCTCTCCACTCATACAGAACTAGCCACGAAGATCCTCTAAATATTTCAGATAGATCAGTTACCTGAGTGGAAAATCCTACCAGAGCACTGAAGACTATAATGTCAGGGAACGTAGTTAACAGGAAATTAAATGCACAGTATGAAAGGCTGAATTCTCAATGCATATAATTAGAATCTGGTATCAAGGGCTGAAAAAAATCACATTAATCACTCTGTGGTGCTTTTTTGTGAAAAAGCTGTGCACATTTCTGCATGAAAACAATCCAGGAACACATAATAACCAGAAAGGTAAAAGAAGCCTTTAAATTAAGGTGCTATTCATACTCAGGTATCATCTCATCTCATCTCATGATTTTTCACTATTACCAAGATCATGTATAGACAGAATATTACTGGAACTGGTCAAATGGCAAAAAATGTTCAAAGTGAACAATTCACATAATTATTCAGTTCAATCTGTTTGTATCTTGTGATAGGCAGAGAAAACACAAAAACACATGTATAATTAAAATCAGACTCCAAGCAATTTCTACAAAATTTTAGCAGCTAATGCATTCTGAAATAATTATACCACCTGCAATGAATCAGTTACATTAAGGGAAAATACTCTCCTTATCTTAAACATCCAATGTTTGCACGCCCAGTCTTTTCTAACCTCTGGCAGCACTGATGACAAACGGATTATCTGGATGGATGATCATGAAGATCAATGAATTGAAGAAAGAACAATGAGCTGTTCTGGACAAGGTTCTAGCCTGCCAGTCCCACCAGACATACTCCAGCCTAAGAGGTGTTTCTGAGTTCTATCACAGCAATGTAACACAATGAGAAAGGCAGTTTCCCCCTTTTAGAATGATCTTAAATTATTCATAGTTTTGTAGATGAGAAGTGACAACTTATTTCACAGAGAAGAGGAAGTGTAGACGGCAAAGCCTCTAGAGCAAAGGCTGTTTTTCCTTTGGGTTTCTACAATGCTTAGTTGTCCATGGCATAACTTTTTCCATACACAAATATTCGTAGAGCAATAGTGTGTCTGCAGTGAAACACCTGCCAACAAGTGAGAAGCCACACACTGCACCGACTTCCTTCTCTAATCTGCTGTGAAACACTGCATTACACAGGGCAGAACGTGACAGAATAGACACACCATGTATATGGATACAGAACATTATTACAGACGTCTTACAAGCATTATTGGTAGGTGATGTGACTCCACAAGGGAGCTGTAGTAATAAGCAGAAACTAAGATTGATAAGGTATAATTAATGCAAAATGTTAGGCAAATAACCAAGCCTGGGAAAGTCTGCCCTCTTGGGAAAGCCACACTCCCACCTAAGCTAGGTAGGTACACACATGATGAACTCAAGAAAAAATCCCACCTGCCACATTCTCCCATGAGACCATGACATAATTAATGACTAAAGAACAATGAAAATCCAGTATCGTGGGGACTACTCAGCATTGTCAGCAGGAGAGACTCATCTCACCTAGAAGTTACTCATGTAAGTCTGAGTTAGTTACCCCTGACTCTCTTTGACAGAAGTGGTGTCCTCTAGTGAGCTTGAGGTGGTCCTAGGACATAGGACAAGCAGCTGCAGGGATCCCAGCTGTTGTGCATTATGGACTTGGTGACCTGTGGAACAGCTGCCTTGAGTGGGCCTGTGCTATACTTTGCTGCACTGTGTTGGGTTCTACTGCACGTACAGCTTGGCCTTCAGGCCTGTGCTGCACTGCACTTATCTCCTGGGTGCAGGATAAACTTTGTCAGCTAATATTCATAGAGGAGCTTGGAAGCAGCTCCCACTTGGCACCAGCAATTACACCACCAGCGTGTCCTTGTCTTTATCTTGAAGTGAAGCAGCATGTTCTCATGGCAACATCCTTTGGTCTGACAGCAGAAGTGACAAATGGCATTGTTTACTCCTAAGAAAATCCTACCAGAGCGCTCAACACCACAGTGCCAAGGAACCTTAGCACAGATGGGACCGAGAGTAGCATATGCTGTGCTGTGACTAGGTCTGTCTGATGCTGCACAGTGCTGGGCTCCCGGCATCTGATGAGGTTCAAGTACCACAGAACCGATGAAGGGACTGGAGCATCTGTCCTGTGAGGAAAGAGACCTGGGGGTGTTCAGCCTGGAGGAGAGACAGCTCAAGGGGACCTTACCAACTTATATAAATACCTGAAGGGAGGGTGCAAAGAAGACAGAGCAGGGCTCTTCTCACTGGTGTCAAGTGACAGGATCAGAGCTAATGGGCACAAATTGAAACAGGAGATGCCATATGAGCATCTGGAATCAATTTTTCACTGTGATGGTGATCAACCACTGGAACAAGCTTCCCAGAGCGGCTGGAAAGTCTCCATCCTTGGACATATTTAAAATCCGGACATGGTCTTGGGCAAACAGGTTTAGCCTATAGGCAGTCAAACACAGAACTAGAACCTAAGAAATGTGTCAGAGTGAGCAGACCATGGAGAAGCTTGGAGAAGGATGAATGACCTTGGAGCTGGGACACAGTTCTGGAGTTCTGGAGCCCAGGGCACAGGGGCAAGCAAATGGCAAAGCCTAAAGGGAATGGGAAGAACTACTACCTCCTTTTCAAGAAGGAGATGTTGGCTATGTCTACTACCTGGATTTTTAAAAGCATAGGGCACTGTAATGGAGTTTCTAATTGAAAACTACAGTAGGAAGGAGGAGAAAGGACTTATTCCTAGGGAAGCTGATAGCAGTTGTTACTGGTAGAGCTTTCAGCTGTCCTTCCCTTACAAAAGCCAGCATCCTTTCAGTCTTTCCATATCAATCAGGGAGATTTTGTAGTTTATGTTTCCCAGTGCTTCCCATTGTTAGGTAACCAAATTGTTTCTCATTACTTGGAATGCATAAGGCATTTGAAAGTGTGCTTTCTGATGCTCCTAGGTAAAATATTATTGAAATAGTAAACAGTTGCCATTCTGTTCATCCGTCAAAGATCCTTTGTTGCACAGTTGCAAGGCAGGTGCATTAAGCTGGAGGTAACTGCTCAAGCTGGACAGAGTTCTAATGGAAGCTTAGTGAAGAAACTAGGTTGTGTAAATGCAAACCAGATTAGTCCCTAACATGCAACTTTGTCTGTACCACTGCTAAGCTACACAGAGTTCTCAGTTAACCTCTAGGTCAATTTGTTCCCCTGGCATTGCTACCAAAACTAAATTTTAAAGGCAAAAAAAGTTGTGGATACCCCATCCCTTTAAATGTTCGAGGCCAGGCTGGACAGGCCTTTGTGCAGCCTGGTCTAGTGGAAGGTGTCCCTGCCCATGGCACGGGGTTTTGAGCTAGATCTTAGATCTAGGTCTTAAAGGTCCCCTTTAACCCAAGGCATGCTATGATTCTATGAGTTGCTTGTATCAGCAAAATGAACCTAACATAGATTAAATAGATTGTCATTGTTTTGCTGGATATATCCTATAAATACCAGCCATGTATTCAGTTCTTATAATCTATTAATGACTTGGTAATTATGTTTGTCAAGCTTAACCTGACAAGGTATTAAAAAAAAAGTTCAAAGCTTATTTGTCCTAGCTTTTAAATAAAGTTCCATGAACAGTCTGGCACATACATGGATGCCTGGAGTAAAAGTTGAGTATGTATCAACACATCTCAGTTCCTCACCCACATTTAGTCCTCTTGGTATCTCCCATAGCCATAGCTTGCTCCAGACATGCCCCCAGTCTGAAGGCACTGAGGGACCAAAACCCCAGAGAATGCTGAAATCCTTCACAAACACCAGTTTAGCAGTAGCCCTTAAATGTGGGATTTATGTAAATACATTTTAAACCTAAACTAAACCCCAATGCAGCAAGTTGACTATATACTTCAGTCTGGAATTTATGCAACACTTTCCTAAGTAACAGAAAATACCTGTAAACTTTGCTTTAATCAGCTGACTCTTGTGTCTGGGCAGTAGAGACGACACCTGGTATGGCTTGTGGGGGAGTAGCAACTAATCCACAAAACCATATCCCACCCCTGACTATCAGTGTTGGTCAATTTTGTACACTATGCCATTACTTGTGAGCAGTCAGCACACAGACCTAATAATAAACATTCAAACTTTACAGCTCTGAGTGAGCCAAGCCTTCAGCAGAAATGGAGAGGTTTCACAGAGATCCCGGCAGGCACAGCTTCAGCCAACCTACAGGCCAGCACAGCAAGAACTTTTCTGTTCTAGATGAGGCTAGATGGAACTTTCATCAGTCAGGAAGGATAACTGTAAGCATTTCTATAGGAATGCCAAAAAGATGAAATGGAAGAAGCTGTGCCATGGCCCAGGGGAGAGCCTGACAGCCCTCTCAGATGCAAGGCCACAGTTTCTAACAAACAGCAGAACTGAGGTAAGCTGTCTGGAACTGATTAACCTCCAAAGAGGAAAAATAAGATACAAAGTAGCAGGCAATTTTTAAAGCATATCTATATCAAAATAGTATGCAAACTATTGCACACAGTATGAAGTATGTTGTGTTATGCTTTTTGTTAATGCTTATCTACCAAAGACCTTTTTTCTCATCTGTCAGATTAGTGGTGAACTTTGGAAATAAACACATTGAAAAGGAGCATCATGAACTTGATAACAGCAAGTCTGACAGACAGATCCAGTGCCAGGGAGCAGGTATCTGTACCCCATGACATGAACCAATGGCAAAGTATGGAAGGAACAAGTCAGTGGTGGTGCACTATCAGCAAAATGCTGAAGGGCAATGACAATCACTGGTGCAGTGTTGGCATGTGCAGTCAGAGTACAGCTTAACTCCAGCTGACTCAACTAAAAGGATCATAGTTAAAGACAAAACAGTATTAGCTGACAACAAATTAGGATGTGCAGAATACAACATAGGACAGAAACATCTGAGCCAATCTAAATGAGATGAGGCAACAGAACATGTATAGGCATATTTGCACAGCAGTTCATTCAGGCTACTTCTCCAGCAGACCACACACTAACCAGAAAGTAGACTGATACAGAAGAACCAGATAGATACATGCTCCATTTGCACAAATTTCCATATGTCATATAGGTTATTTGAAAGTGAAACACAGCAATTTTGCAAGATTAAATTGTTTACATAATCAAGAGCAGTTTCAGGATGAGAGTGGCCACTACTAACTACTCCATGCTTAAGACAACATTTGAGTTGCATTATAATCTTCAAATTTTCATGTGCTTATAATGTAAAAATTACTTTTATTTCATCACTTTATTATTTATATCACCTAGAACTGAAACATTCTTGCTTGGTTTCATCCACATTATGAATATCCTTGGACTACCTGAGGCAAATCACATCAGACATTTGCATTACTCGATAGAGCTAAGAAGAGGAAAAATATCTCTGTAGCTGATGCAATTTTGTTTAGTATCCAAGGATATTTTTAGAATACAAAAGGAAAAATGCCAGACAGGAAAAGACTTGTAAATGAACCCCAGATAAAATACCAGAAATAGAGCACATGTATGTGAAACCAAACAGCCTAGGAGGGCCAGATAAACCTTTAAACTGTTCCATTCCATACTGTCCTAGCATTAATAAGAAGGCAAGATCTAGGTATATAAATTTTAAATGACAAGGAACAAGCAACATTTGATACTAATTTATCTTTGGTTGCCTCCCTTTTAGCATTTGATAACCCTGGTGTTGAAAGAAAGAAATGTTAGACATCTACTTGAACGAGCAATAGCAAGAGACAGAGAGAATACAGAACTGGACCATTGCTGTGACTGCTGAGAAAGTTGCTAGGTCTTCTACTAGAATGGCACACACAATAAAAGAGAAGCTATGCATGCTACTGGAGAAACACACCTCTCTTAAAACCACCCAAATTACAGTAAAAGCAAGCTGGAGAGAAAAAACAGTGACAATGGACGAGGAGAAAGAAGTACAGTGTATTACTCTAGGCTCTATAAGAATTAGTCCTCAAGAAAGACAGAGAAAACACTGATGGACATTTTAGGTATGTGCTGTGCTAGGAAGACTCAAGAGTCGTGATCAAAAGTTATAGAACTAACAGAGACTGCATGAGACATTCCTCCATGCAAGTAAGACAATATGACACAGCAGGCAGAAAATGATTACCAATTTATATCAATAACCCAGTGGTAATTAGAGCTTTACTGCAGCTTTATGGTGTAGAGACATTGAGGAATATTCCTGTGCTGTTGTCAAGGCAACCTGCAAGTATGTAGGTGTGCGATTTTGCTGGCATTTATATCAAACTAAGAAAATGAGAGCCAACATGTGCAGAATCTGTTTCCTTACAACTGAAAAAGCTGAGGCTTTTCGTTGGAGAACAAGAAAAGCTGGAGTAAATGCTAGGAGGAATTGTGTACTAGAGCTCTTTAATTCCATGGAGATGGAGTCTCCTCCCGAGTTTAAGACCAACAGAGTAGAAACAGGGCAGAGTCTGGAGAAACAGGCTACTTTCAGATAGGCTATGAAAGGCTAATTCCCCAAGTGCTTCAGATACATCTCGTGTTATCTTTAGCATCAGTACTCATGTTATCCACTACATACTTTTGTTAATTATTTATTATTTAAAATGATGATCTGGATTCCGATTGGAATAATGTTTCCTTACCAACTAGAGTGCCACAAATATTTATTTTTTCATTCATGCTATGATCTTGGCCAGTTGATTAAAACAGGAATGCAAAGAGATGGTCAACACAAATGAATTTTACTTTGCAAAAGAGGGACAGAAAGAAGTAGAAGAAGGGCTAAGAACATATACTCTGCCAGTTACTGAGTCTCCAATGAGATCTGACAACTTGTTGAGGTGTGACCAGTTCCTGGCACTGATACAAAAAGCTGCTTCAGGCACCAAATGATGCTGGACTGCTTAAAGGCTCTTAAAGCCTCCCTCTCTTCTGCCTGCCCTCTCTTCTGCCCACTCTCCTCTTGGACAGGCCTGTCAGGGACAGTGGCAGAGCCCCTGAAATTCCTGAGCTTTTCTCCAAAAGGGCAGTTTTCTCTCCCCAAAAGGGTAGTTTGCCCCATCAGCATCCACTAGAACTATGACTGATTACAGACAAATTCTACAAGGCCTAGCACTACGTAAGGGGAGAAAAAAAGCCCTCACAGTGATTCACAGCAAATGATAAAAAAAATAGTATAGTTACGCTAAGTAATCTAAAACCCCAAAAAGACAGGAATTCTTAAGGCTCTGTTTTAAAGCCTACAAACCACTAAGTAATGCTAACTACAAAGGACTTGCAGTGTGGATGAAATTTGGAGTACACAATGAGCTAATTCACATTTTAATAAATCATAGTTTTGTGTGTAGCTTTTGAACTCGACAAAGACACATGATTTCCCACACATTCTGGAATATTATGCTGGAACATTAAAAAACAGAAATGAAAAAATAAATAGCTTTTCAGTGAGCTCCTATTTACTGTGGAGTATTTTGTTACTCAGTAGTCACTGTATTCTCCCCCATTCATGTGTGCAGATGAGGTTTCCCACGTTTGACTCAAAATGGGCTGATGCAGAATTAAATTCAGCCACAGGAATGCAGATGCTCCAATGGTAACTGTGTCCACTAATGGAAAGCCATCTGTTATGTCTTAGACCAGAGATATGTAATGTATACACATAAACACAGGGATGTCATCCTAACTTGCTGCTCTGATAGACATCCACCAATTCAAGAGCTTTCTGCTGTACCACAGTTTTCACCTACCCACCAAACAAAAGAGTGAGGAAGGCTGATGTCAGGTTGATCCCACCCTACCACATCCCAGATCCTGTCAGTCTGGAACATGTTACAGAACATTTTCCAGACTAACAGGAACAATTTTCACTGAAGTTATGATGAAATACGAACATGATGAAATGTAGGCAGGGCACTCTACTTTTCAGTCTAGAATTCACAGAATTATATCTAACAAAAATAAACAAACAGAAGGTAATCCTGATAAAGCAGCAATTTGCACACGGTTAATAAGCAAAATGGTTGCTCAGCAGGACCTTACAAAACAAACCTCTTAAATTTGGGGACTTCAGGACAGTTTAACAAACCACTACCAGAATTCTAAATGTATGCTAGAGCCAGGGACAGACAAAAACCCCCAAGTGAATGTGTGGTTTATTTAGGCCACAAATAAATGAACTGTTAAAACACTCACAGGTAGANAAAAAAAAAAAAAAGCCTGGACCACATAATACAATCCACACAAAAGCCCTAAAACTCCAGCAGATATGTTGCAAATCTTGTCCAAAATGTACAAACTTCAATGTAAAACTGAACACCTTTCAAGTAATTCTTAGTGTCCCAGATATTCATCTCAGACTCTGTATGCTCAAAGAACAAATACATTGGGCAAAAAAGCAATTTGGGATCCTCAAGGACAGGCAAACAAACTGCTGTGTTTTATCAACCCCTTCAGCCACATTCACCCAGAAATCCCTAAAGACTTGGTTTCAGTCCCGGTCCAAATACAAGACACTTATGAGTGACAGGCCACATTTTTGAGCCTACAAAGCATGCTCTGACACAGCTGAATTGTCCTCCAGAGCAGACTTCAGAATCTTCACAGTGTGGCACTTTTGCAGAAGAGCCCTCTCTGTCACTCACTGTTGTCCCACTTACCCAGACACAGCTCTGTCCCTTGGAAGGGAAGCACAGAGCTCCAGAAGAGCCACAGAGCTGAGCTAAGGCAATGTCCCTTGGATTCTGCAAGGACATCGCAGCAGGACCCTTCCCCTCGGGGATCCTACTAGGATGGACTGGGTATGCCAGTCCCTACATGGCTTGGTCACAGAGGGCTGCAAAGATGTTGGGTGAATTCTGACCAAAACTTCTTTAAATGTTTCAAAGAAGCAGTGTGCTGGACAAACTCCTCCAGCACTGCACAGTTAGAGAAAGCAGCTAACAAAGAATCATGTTTATGGAAATGAAAACTCAGCAGATGTGGTTCAATCCCCTCAACCAGCACCTTGGCAAATCCACCTGAAGCAAGGTGAGTCTGTTTGCTTTCACAGAATACAGGGAACCTAAGTAAAAGGAAAGGGGTGTAAGCAAGCCAGCCACAGATGTTGATCTGAGTAGGGGCTGGGATCACACAGAGGAAGGAAGTGGCTGAAACTCAAGATTTGCTTGAAGAAAAAAAACCAGACTAGCTTTTGTTCTGAGTAAATCAGTTTTAAGAATGTTCCACAGAACGGGTATTCTGAAATAATGTTTTGAAAAACATTTAATAAAGCATTTTGTTCCAAACTCCTGAATAAAACTCTTGAGTGAATCAGAAAAATGACAATGGCTAGCAATAAATTATACAGACATTTGAAAAAATTATAGAGCAGTATTCTTTGCTACCTTCACCTGCAGCAAGAAAAATCTACTGATCAGTTATGTTTTCTGTTCATCTTAATAGCTTGTACTTTTTAAACAAGGCTACAAACTGTTATCATGAATACTTCTTTTGCCCATGGGAAGAAATGAACTACAGGAAGCAAAGATTCAGTGTCTGCCTTTGCTTTTGCAAAACAACATAGTTAGAGGTCTCTAAGGAGCTATTCTAGAACCAATTGCATAAGAGTATGTACTGAGAGTCCAACAGCACGTTAGAGTATAAAGAAAGCACAACAAAGCCAAGCTTCCATTAGTGAAATGAGCACATATTATTAAAAAGGCAATCTGCAGTTACCGTTGGATTGGATTGTGCTCTTGCACTATGAAAATTAAGTTTTGGTTACTTCAGCACTTAAGAATCACACCACTCTCACTTGTTTTCATCCTTGGTTTTAAAGAAATCAGATTTGAGATATACTAGGTCTATTTCAAATTTCTTTCAGAGTCCAGTCTGTTCCCATGATCCCAATTATCCAGGTCTTTAGGCATCTGAGGAACACAGGCTCCAAAACGAGTATATGTGAGGCCTTTCCAATGACTAGTAATGTTGCATCACCAATGAGAAAAGATCTCTTTTTTTAAACACACTTCACACAGCTGAGGTTGTGCTTACCACCTTTTAACTTGGATGTACACATCACAGATTAAAAATGCAAGAAGGGTCAAAATTCATGTAACCAGGTAAGAGGCATCACCTTCAGCAAGACACATACCTTTGTGGTATATAAAACATGTGTTGTGGAGGGGGCTTGTAGAGAACTCCTTCATACACAGGCCACAAACCACTTAAAATTCTGAAGAGCGAACTCTTTCCACAGCCATTGGGTCCAGTGATTAAAAGATTCATCCCCTCCTCGACCTGCACAGGGGGTGAAAATGTAAAGATGTATTTTCAAAAAAATGCAGTATATGTGGCACAAGAGAGACTAAGACCCCTATGAGGGAGTTACATAATCATTTATATAAAATTATCTACCAATTTCATTGATTAGCTACATGTATTCATGCAACTATTCTGGAAACAGTGGCATTAGATAAAATATGTGGGCTGAGATAATGAAAATTATTTCTATTATGTCTGAGTATCTCTACAAACTAATGTTTACAGTAATATATATAGTAATGTTTATAATAGCATACTACTATATACATGTAATGTAATATGTAATATGATTATATTACAGCGTCAATACATCACAGTCAGAATCAATTGTTCTAATGCAGATTAGGTCCAAAGGTGTTAGCAGTGTATCAAGCAGTACTGTGCCTATCTGTGATATTAATTGCAGGTATGGGAGGCCAATCAAGTGATTTGGAAAATTTATTTCACATTGCCCTTTCCCACTTAATTACCTATGTTAACTTGGCTGTGATGCCAAGTGATTTTTTTTATACTCATTTGACCATTACCCTGTGTTTGTATGAGTGTATATTTATGCAAAATCACAATGTCGTTATCTATGTTTTACAGAAATACACTGACTTCTATATCTTCTTTGTTTCTATCTCTTGAGACAAATGAATAAATGTAAATGTCTGCTTGATCATAGAGTTGCAATTTTACAAATGTGAAATTCCTACACTGAAGCTGTTGCAAGTTTGCCATAGCTAGGACCCTTTCCTCGTAGTTCCTAATTCAGAGGAAAAGGAACACCCTGCTTTAGCTAAATTAAAAGATCTGCTGGAATTGTTCAATTTATTTCTGATAACTTCAACTCTTTTTGAAAAGAACGCCATCTGCACTGGAACATCAGATCAGGATTCGTATGGGAGTAATTCAGTAAAGGTCACTCATTAAAATTGTGATCAGGTACCAAGAGGTGTCTGGAGTAGGTTTTTAAAAACAATACGAGTTTCTACTGAGTAAATGCTCCCCTATTGGGCTTGTGAACTATGCTGTAAGCTATTAGTCAGCACTGCTCTTTATGGTGATCAAGCAAAACTATCAATTTGAGTTTTTCACTGTTGCTGTGACCCCAGACTTTTAAAGAAGCCTTTGTGAGTAAAGCATTCCAATTTGATTGAAATTAACTAAAGATGGATGCCTTCTCCCATATACACCTTTAAAAATCTCAGGTCGGTTTTTCACCTGGCAACAGCAACAGAAATCTTCCCTTTTCTTTTTCTGAGCAAACTACATATGTCTGCCTCTATTGAGCTACTATGCCTACCTTTCTGGACTTCCCCTTTTATCCATATGCTCCTCCAAGTACTTAACATAAGGTATATGAATTCTGTGCTGTTTATGTTAATGTGATGGCAACAATCAGAAGACTCTTGCATATCATCTTACTTTGAAGTTTAGTCTGGAAACCACCACATCGCCATTCGGAGTAATTATAGGAACATTTTCACAAATAATTCCTTGATCAACATCAATTACTTTCCCTAGAGAGAAAAAAAGAAAATTCCAATTTGTGAAACCTTCTATTAAGCAATCACTTGTGACAGCCCCTGTGCACAACTGAGTATATTTTCAAGTAAGGACTAGTGTTTGAAACTGCTCTTCTATGTGCTCCAGGTTCCCCTAGTGGAAAATCTGGATAATAAATCTTAGCTAGTCCAAAAGACACTGTCAACAGTAGGCAAGAATGTGCAATGAATCCTAAATTTGATCCTAAACACAATGCACAGTATGCATCATAAATATGTGATGCACTATAAAGATGAGTTCATTCAAATTCTACCTGTATTTTCTGTGTTCTGTTTTAAATAGCTGTTTAATACCAAGCAGTAAAAAAAGTTCAAGGACAGCCTTAGCCACAGGCAGACCAGTTAAACTTATTTTGAAGGTTTAATTAGGAAACACTACCAGCTCTGAAAGTGAGAGCACCTTTCAGTCTCCTCCAGCAACGAGAGCAAAGGAGCAAACATTTAATGGCTTGCTTCCATCTCTTTTTAATGCCACAGACACTGTAAACGTGTCTTGTAAGCATTTGCAGAAACTCGTAACATTTCGGTCAGGTAGATACACTTGGCATTTGGATTTGTGGCAAATTAAATATGCAATCTATATTGGACATTTGGATACTCTGTAATACAAGGACTTTGAAATTAACTGTCCTAGAAACAGTAAAAGAATGAAAGTAACTCTAACTTCTCAGTCACCTGTTAATGGCCTTGTCTAACAGAACCCAACTAGCTGGATTCCTAGAAAAATATTAGAAATTACCTCTATAGACAAGATGCAAAGGAAAGACAATTCTCTTTGTATTAGAAAGCTGTTTATTTATAACTTAAACTAATCTGAACAAAGAAAAATGTAACAAAGGCCAAGTTAGTTAGTTAATTATAAAAGGCTCTGGTAGCATCTCCTTCAGTTAAGATTAGTCTTACATTTTTCATTTAGAGGCTCTTTGTTCAATTGCTTTCAACTTTGCCAAACTGTAACAATCTGGGCAGAAATTTTTATGCCAAGTATCAGTCCAAGCATTCTTTTTTCCTAAAATAAGTTTTACTTAAAACAATTCTGTGGTGTAGAGCAGGAGTTTATGGGGAAAAAAGTGTTTTTCTGTTAAAAGTGGAGAGGTTTTAGTTAAAATAGATCTATGACAAAATATACTCAGCTACTAAGAATTAAGTAAACTTAATTCTCATTTCCTAATCCTAACTTCACAGCATTTGATTGCAACTTTAGCATGCTTTTAAAGCATATTTATGTGTAATCAGAAATACAATTTCACAGTATTTGTACAAGATGTACAACATTCTATTTCATTTTTTAAATTCTGAATTATTACATACACTATAAGGCAGTATTAACTGTAAAATACTATTATCATTTTCATATTTTCACACTCTTACGGACAACAGTTAAATGCAAGGCACAAAACAGACATTGCTTACCTACAAAGACTTACACTGGATGATTGAAAAGAAAATAATTATTATGTGTTCAAAGAGCCTCTGGGGAAACTGTATATTAAGATTTTTCTTCTCTAACAATACAGACACATACACGTATGTGAGCACGTGTACTTTTATCCACACACAATCCACTCTTCAGGGATTTCTGAAGTATCATGACCCGAAGAAAGCAGGAAAACCAGTATTACAATAGGGCTTGTCATAAAAAAATGTGGAGCCTGTGGCCTAGATTCATCTGGCCTAAATTCTTCTTAAATCCTTGTGCACAAGGCTTGGTCTTGGCTAGCTGCCTCTGAGAGCTACAACTACTCAAGAGCAAATGCTAGTCACCATGGCTTAGGAGTAATTCAGACTGGATGAAAAGTGTGACTGTAGTGGAATGAAATCTTGGGAAAAGGTTGCAGAGAAAAGAGGAGTGGGGTTTAGATATAGTAGACCTAAAGGGAACATGAAGAGCACACTTGCATATCTGAACTGTATTTGGTTTTGATTTTAAACACAGTTATCTAAAAAGAGCCCGCAAATTACTTCGCTGCTCCAGGACCTACCAACCTTTTCTCATGCACATGACAAAATGCAACAGTTATAAAATGCCATTTCTTTTAACATCACCCAGGTACTACACCAAGAACTACAAGATTAAGACATCAGCTATTTCCACACCTATCCACCATGCTGCATCAGACTTTGTTATGATGAACCTTCTCAGAAGACCTTTGAGAAATATGAGCTGAAGGGCAGCACTGTTGAAATCACTGCAAGAAGTTATTTCACAAAGAGCCCTTTGGGGCCTATAACTCTACTGAGGCTTAACTTTTCAAAAGCTAAAGGAAGAGAATGAGGGTTTTCAACACCACAGAGGGCAGCAGCAGAAATGGTATGTTGGGAAAATGAGGAAAAACCCATTGCAAAAGCTCCCTTTAAGTACCTCAGAGAGAAGGTGGATGCAAGAGGCAGAGAGAGGGGACACATAATGGTGTACAATAAGAAATGGACGTACACAGAAAATGCTCCAGGGAGGGTGGAGACAGAAAGACAGTGGCACCAGTAAGACACAGGGTGGGGTGAGGAGGGAAAAAGTACATATCGATCAAATCATTTGGGAGGTGAGGAGAAGGGTAAAGTTGTCATTTTCAGTTGAGATTCCCACTAAATTATGAAAAAATGAGCACAGGCTGATCTTTAATCACAGAAAACACAGTATTTTTGGGAAAAACCATGGAACCAATTTGTCTTTTTCCTCCTACCTCAAACAAAATAATGTGATTGGTTAAAGATGAAAATGCTACAGTCTCAGCTTTCTGAAAAAAATGAACTGTCTGAGGAAAACAAGCACTGTCCATGTAAGAACACTAACATCACCATAACATATATTAGCTCCGTTGAAATGCCTCTTCACTGAAAGTTTTTACAGAAAACATTTGAGCCATTTTGTATATTAGAAAAGCACACCATAAGGACAGAGTTATAAGGTAGCAGGGGGTTAAAATAAAAGGCAACATGGCCTCTGGGGCATTAAGGCTGAGAGGATGATTAGTTATAGAAAAAACCTTCTTTCACCTCCTGACCCACTGCACCGTGCCTCCCCCACCACCCCTGGGAAATTCATACAAATGTGAATTAATTACCTTTGATTTCTAAGGGCCCATCAATGTGTAACTCTGCTTTATCTTCACTCCTGCTGTTGTTTACAGACCCTTGAATAACAGCAGTTCTTTTGTAGATGCCTCTCTTCACCTCGTCAAAGACTGAAAACATGTTGTGGACACGGGCGGTGTAGCCTGCTAGCTCAGTGACCTGAGAAACAACAAACACCTCATTTCAGTTATACTTCACAAATTCTACAAATGGAATGTTTGGCCAATGATCAACATAAGCAACAATGCATCCTTCAACACCTATCGATTTGCATTCCTTGAAATTCTGTGCTAACCCATATGCCACCTGTAGCTCCTACCAACCAGCAGAAAGGACAGTTTGAGTTAAGCCCATGTAAGCCATGATAGCTCCAATAAATGAAGAGGTTGTAGAGACTGCTTATAGCTGTAGAGTCTTCAACGAGCAGAGAGCAGCTACTAACATATCTGAAAACAAAGAGCCTGGTACACAAGGAAAAACCAAAATCTCCGCATTTTCCAGCACAAATAGAAGTCCACAGAAGAGAGAATAAAATGGCATCTACAATTATTTACATTTACTTGCTTGTATTCCTGAAACCTCCTGTGGGAGAACTGTGCTTTTCTGTGTAAAAGAGGCTGCACCATCCTAAGGCCATCCTAATCTAAAAATACAGTACAAACCAGAAATGAGTCTTCTATCAACTGCATGCTAAATCTGACACCTTAGAATATAACTGAGCATTTTTAAGATGGTGAGGTCTCTTAAAAGGTTTGCTCAATTTTTTTTTGGTCCGTTTGTCACAATTTTCACCTGGTGACTACAGAAACAACAGATCCCTGGACCTTGTAACTTCCTATTCGCAAGCTATTCAAGAGCTCCCAAAGAACTGCTTCCATCTGCTGGTAGCAAAGAATTAAGCCAAGGCCTTTTATTTTAAATGTGTTTTTAGAGGGTTTTAAAAGGATACATTTTTATACAAAATGCAGAGAGGACAAGAATAGCAACAAAATTACATCAAGGTTATAAAACCCCTGGCTCGCTGTGGTTAAATACACCCCGTGACTGAGTTCACTCACTACAGTGTACATAATTCCAAGATTATTTGAAAGAATTGGAAATAATTCCATAATTCTTCTGTAAGTTTCACTATTTGTGCCAGACTCAGAAGTGAGTGCTAGTATGGGCCACATGGGCATCATTTCCCAGGAGGATGATGGAGAGAATCCTGCATGTGATAAATGAAACTCGTACCAACTGTGCCCCAGGAGAACCATGCCTTGAAGTAAGCTTCTACACCATGACAGCAGAAACTCACTTTGTTCAAACACTAAATACTACCACTAAACTATTGGCTGCAAAGAAAAGTTGAGCCCACCTCATCTGCACAGTGAGTTACATTGACTTGAAGGAGGCTGCCTTGGTGGATAGGTGGGCAAGAACTGGAACTGCACTACCACTTGACATGGGTTGAAGTACACAGTCCTTTGGAAACTGCCTGAGTCACAAAATGAGAATGACAATATGGTTGAAGCACTGTAGTGTCTCTTGAAGAGAAGCATAGATATAAAATTAAGATGGAAATTCATAGAACTGGTCTTTGGTCTCATGCTGTCTGGATAAGTATCTTACCATGTTACAAACAAAGTGAGTTTGTTCAGTTCCTCCTCTACTGTTTTGTGGGTACTTTTTCTGCCAAAAAATAAACCCATGGTTTTTCTAAGTCCTCAGGTGCATTATATAAATGACTTAAATGCTGAAAGCAAAATAGAAATTACATCAGTGTATAACAGGTTATCTGGCAGTATCTTGAGAGCAGAGACCAAGCAGGAAAACAGCTAAAGGAGCATAGGTCAAAAATCACAGCCCATTAGGAGGACTCCTTCTGAAAACAGCAGACTCTGGCTTTGTCAAACTCTGTATCTGAAGGCACCAAACTACTCCTCCTCTTCCAATTTACAAAGCTGTAGCTGTTCTGGATGGATGCCCAACAGAATCCATAGTGTTTGATTAGCTGTCTAGCTAATGTATCCCTCCTCACACTGCACTGGGGAAAAGGGCTCCCACCAAAGGGACGAGCAAACACCAATCAAAAAATGAAGAACAAACATTCTGAAGGAAATGCTGAGGAGATTAAAAGCACTGCCTCACTTTTCTTTGGCTTAACAGTTGGCATTTAAAGAAATCCACAAGACAGAAAACAGATCAAAGCCCAATTCTTTGGGAATTTGGGTAAGGACCTGAAACAACATAACTTGATCTCCCAGATTAACTTTCTGTACTTCTAGACTATTTGTAGTCCAAGGTGAACTTTTTCCTGCTAAATTTCTCTATTTTTCAAAATCACTTATAATTTCACAGGTTCACAAGATACTGAAAATAGCCTTACAGTTTAAGTGGCCCAGAAATAAGTATTCAACTCTCCTTGTCTTTCATACAAAAACAGGTTGCCCAGAGAGGTGGAGATACCCCATCCCTGGAAATATTCAAGGTCAGGTTGGATGGGACTCTGAGCAATCCACTGCAGTTAAAGATGTCCCTGCTTATGGTGGTGGGGGCGGGGGGTGGGTGTTGGACTAGAAAACCTTTAGAGACTCTTATAATTAAACTGTTCTATGATTTTATGGCAGTTCCAACAGCAGAGTCCCAGTACACATGCAGACAGCATGAATTCAGGTCTGTGCTCCAAACAGAAGAGGAATTTGAACCTTTATCACTCACATTCCAGGAACTTCTATCACTCTCTGATGACACCTGAACACAAGTATAAAAAATGACATCTACATGTTGCATCATACAGGCAACAATGCACTTTAGACTCTTTGTCAACTTAACCCTAAACATCAAACTACCAGTTCAAAGATCTTCATGGATTTAGTTGCAATAGAATCTGCCTTTAAAACCTGCACTACTTTTAAAAATATTTTTTATTACATGCAAGTTGTTCTTCTTTTTTTTTTTCTTTTCTGTTTCATGTATGCAGGATGTACAGTACCTCTTTGTATGAAGACATAATCCTTTCAATAGCATCTGCTCCAGAGATCAGCAAGTTTCGTGATGTAGTAAAAGCTTCTGTTCTTTCACTAACCATTGCCTGTTTCTGGCCATCTTCTAACTCTGAAAGGAAAAAAAAAAGTTTTGTTAAAATATTCTGCTGAAAATTATCTCTAAAAATTAAATTATTATTAGAATTTGAGCTATTATAGCACAGCTTTGTTCTTTTTTTAAGAAAAAGTTAACTCTACGAAGATAACTTTTCAAAAAGAACAGGTGAATGTAACTACCATAGCTTGGTAAAAAAGAATAAGTGGGAGCATATGGAATTCATTTTGTTAGGAAAAACATATTATTATTTTATCTATTTATCTACATGGATCACTTTCCTTTTAATATATCATCATGCAACATAGATTTTTCAAAATATGAAAAACGTGATACCTAGGCAATGATCTGAAACAGATTTTTAACATAATTTTTAACATTTTTGTGATTATTAATTTTCAGCCTTACTTATTTACTGACTTCATGTAAAAGCAACCATTCACATTTGTGTAAATCTGGCAACATGATTATATTTCTGTAAGAAAGCAGTAAGCTCTTTAGGTATCAAAGGCATGGTTGCAGTAGGGTACCTCTCCCTCACAATGAAGTTTCTTCATCTGACCTCAGAACAAAGTTGTGAGGCTTTATTTATGACACTGCACCCTGTTAACAAGAATACTCTTACTCCAAAGAAAGGAGTTGTCTCATAACAATGTCAGCAGCATTAGGCAAGGTGAAAACAGCAGCAGAAATTATAGAAGATACGTGAGATATAAGTATATTTAACGTATCTACATATACCATCTTTCTACCATGGGACCTATAGATTCAACTTGCAAGGTTTGTTTCTTGAAGGAAACAAGATTTTAAAAGAAGTGGCTGACTATTTTGAGGCTAAATGTTGTTTCAGTGTTAATAATTGCAACTACAAACTACTGGTTTAGTAAACCACTGGTGTAGTAAACCACTCTTAAAGATTTTCCACATAAAACATTTACAATGAAAGATCTTAAGGGTTTTCTTCATCACATAACTTTATATGTATCTCTATATACTGCTTAAATCTTTTGCAGAATGGGATCTGGATATATTTTTTTTTCTAAGGTTTGTAAAGATTTTTTTAAAGTTTCTTTTTAAAACGAAGCTGATGCTAGGAATCACGCTAGGCAGGGTAATAGGTGGATCCACTGTGGCAACTCCTGCACTAGCAATTGTTACTAACATCCATGTTTCCACAGTGCTCATGATCAAGAAAATCTAGGAGGAATTCCCTGCAGGTGTAATGCGACCATAAATTTCACAGTCTAAGTCAAGCAATGCAGGAGTAGAGCAAACAGTATTTTTTTACTCTCACCTCCCTGACAAGATCAGATTCTAGAAATCTGGCATCTGAGAATCTACAGGCAGTACCAAAGCCAGACGTATCTTTCTGTCTTTATTAGTTAAATCTAAATGCTATTTTGTTTTCATTTACACATCCATAAAGGTATTCCTACATAACTAGATCACTGAAATACACTGTATTACAGTGAAATACACTGGGTAATTAATGAAGAAGTTTTAAAAATTGCTACATCATAACTTTTCATATATATGTGTGTGCGTGTCTGTGTGTGTGTACACACAGAACATCTGTTATTTTTCCTGGTTTTAATAATGGTGTTTTTGCACTTCAGTTCTACATCAGCACATTGTCAGCTAGTTGTTCGCAATCTTGCTGAGACACAATGAGAGACATCCTTTAAAAAAAATACAGAAAAGCTCTCACAAGGGAGAGATTACAAAATTCTTGCTCATGTGGCTCTCACTTTAAAAAGTTATTTCTACTCCAAGAAGAATAAATTTAGTGAACCGGGAGAATTCAGTTAACTCATTAGTAAAAGCTGATTTGAAATCTGTTTACTTCTAAAACAACCAATTTTTGCTGATCTTGTTGGGATTACAGCTCATATAGAGCTGCTATGTAGAACCACCACAATTAAATCATCTAGCAATCAGGTATGGTTTAACTTCGTTGATGCAGCATTCCTCCTTAATGTAAATGCAGAATTTACTGATGGCTGCTTCCAGCACCCAGGCCAGCTCATCTAGCAAGTATTTAAGGATCTGTACAAGCCACTGCATCAGTCAATTTAGGGGTATTTTAAAAATTGAAATTATATAGAATTTATGAGCATTTCACAGTCCCAAAAGACAAGCTCCTATATTATATAACCCACCGATATTACTTTTCTTGAACTTTTTGTCAAAACATTTTCAATATGGCTCGCTCCTGTGTTTGAAAGCATCAGGTTTTAACAGACAGACAGACTGTCTCTATTTATACAGAAACTAACATTTCCATTTTCCTCTTCATTTATGTAATTGATAGTCATACTTGTTTTATAAACAAAAATAGGTGCTCACTGTGTTTAGAGAAATCAAAGTCTTGCTTTGAAATATAGTTACTCTGCATAAACTGAGACACAACATTCGGAACGTGAATGGTTTAATACAAAAAGAATGAGAAATGTTATCAAACGGAAATCTTGTCTTTGCCATCTAATTTCTTCTTTGCAACATATAACAAAATTTTAAAATTTCACTCAGAAATATCACTGTCAAAGAAGGTTGTTTTTTCTTATTACTGAAGAATTATTTTTTTACTTTTTCCTTCTCCTCCATGAAGAAGTGTACAAAACCTACCTTTACACCTTTAGTCTTAAGCCTGGCCATGGTACCAGTTTTGTACATACCCCTGACTATTTTGATTCATCCTAAAGCAATAAATCCACTATCTTTTCCTTCAGATGTGAACAAACTTGTGTCTGATCTGTTGAGGCATGAAGCACTCTCTTCCCAAGCAGGTCAATGGTAATTTCAGGTTTTCTTGATTCTTTGAATACCTGTAATACCTCAAACTGGTCCTTACAGTGCTGCCAGTATTATGTTTGTGAACCACCATTATGGTAAGCCCCAGGATCCAATAATAAACCCCATGTTTTAATGGTTTAGATTGCTGGTAGCAAACATAATTCTGCTTTACAACGTGAGCCACTGCTGCATCTTTGTTTTCACCCACATTTGAAATGTATTTAACAAAAGAACAAACATGAGTAACAGGAATGTTATTTAGTTTAGCATGAATACGAGTTCTTTTTTATTCATGCTCTAATACCAAGGAGATATTTACAACGTGTGGTTAAATGCTCCTTTTCTTGATTGTACCCATTCCCATCTTAGTACAAAGACTTTTATCACTTTTTCTGTTGAGCTGATAACCTCCACTGCGTGAGGTGAAATGCCTTTGTACAGCCTCTTCTGTTTGGAACAAGACATCCTGATATTTTTGAAGCTGTTCCCAGGATGCCAGCCAGGGTGCTGATATAGTGCCCTCCTAAGGCACCTGACGGGCAGCAGCTCGGGGAGCTGAGCACTCGGCCGTGCACTGGCACCGCTGCGAGACAGCGAAACCACGCGGGCACTGCACGAAGCCATCCTACAGGTCACACCAAGCTTGGCCACTTGGACAGTCCTGACTTGGAATGTAACTCCCAAGAGAGAAACAGAACTACAGCACAGGAAAGAATTCACTCATTCAAAGTACACAATTTAGAACTGATCCTTCTGAACATTTTGTAGGATTACCGTTTAAGGGATCCTCCTTAAGAGCTTTCTTTTTGCTCTTTTTTTGTTTTTGTTTTTTCTTTTTTCTTTTGTAATAGCATCTGCAGTAACAACACTATTAGAGTCTCATTTCACTTCTAGGAAATTTTTGATAGGATGTCAAAAATGATACCATCCTAGCTGGGAATCTGAATTTTACCTTCTCCCAGGGAGTCAGGGAAAATCCACTGTTTCCAACAGGTAAACAACAAGAGAAATTACCTATAATTACCTGTTATTACACTATGGTTTATGGAAGAAGAAGATAAGCATTCTAGGAAAGTTCATAGTATCATTATGTAAAAGGAGATACTGCAAAAATCAGCCTGCCATTCCAGCAGTGACTAGTGATAAAGGAGACTGCAAAAATCATGACAGCCTCGTGTCATACAAGGATCCTCCAAGTCCTGACTCCATACTATTTATCAAGCTTACACTCAAAGTTGGATCATTTGTGTTGCTCTCTGCTCAGCTGACTTGCTATGCTTGCAAGTTATACATCAGACACAGATGTTGTAAGAAAGTCTGTGAAAAATAAATCAATGTGAATGGCACTCAAGGGAACTAGAGTCTTTTGAGGACACAACTTTAAAGAAACATTTAGAAATTAGGTAAAAGATGGTATTACCGCCATCTGCAAATCCCGTTGCGGTGATGATGGGCACAGCGACCATGATCATACCACAGCTACTCCAGACATACTTCATCAGGAACTGCTCTATCATGACGTACCATAAACGTTTGGATAAAATGAGATTCATTTGATCTGTCAAATCCTTGTAGCTTTTTTGCAGTTGTTTCAATTCTACCTACGGTTAAAATAATAAAATAATTTATACAATGAAACAAAGATGCACATGTAATACAAGGTATGTTCACATATGTACATGAAATTATCGGGTACCCAGAGCTGTCACTTCTGAGTCACACCTGCCATGTGGTACTTCATTCTCACTGTGCTGCAGTCTCACAGCGAAAGTGCACAGCTTTATGGGAATCAGTGGACCTGGTTCTTATTTACACCATTGTCCCTCGACAGAACATTGCCAGATTTTCAACTGTCTTAAGAACTCTAATATATACAAGAGCAACATAGCAGTCACAACAGCTGATTCTAACAATCAAAATAAGATTGATTTTCAGCGTTCAATAAAGCTGCAGCTGCAGAGTTTCACAGCAACTGAAACTTATATTGGAAAGCATTTGGAGATCAATTATCTCCAGTGATTTAAAGTTGCAGAGTTGATCCCTGAAATGCAATGCTGCTTGTTTCTGCAAGCAGTTTGGGGAAAGAGAGAACTATCCAAGAAGGTTTAACAAGTCAAAGACAGTTGCAAGTCAATACAATATATATTGAGTTCAAGCCCGTATGTGTGGGAATTGAGAAAATGTTTCATTTAGCTGCACTTAAAACACTATTACGGGCAGCTTTTGAGAACGATTGTGTCTACAAAAATAAACCATTAACGTTATATAATCATTGCTTGAACTGAAAGAGTAATACTTCAGGCTGGTTTCCAGCTTTCATTTTCAACTTGCACGAAACAACTTCTTTCCCAATTGTGTTTGAAAGGTATTACAGCCAAAATTCACTTCTAATAAAAATATGAAGAGTCCCTAAATAAGGTGGCTTTAAAACAAGCTACTACTTTATGTAACTGTGATTGCAGAAGTACTGTACTTAAGCTATTTTAAGACTGGTGACTACATCTTTGCTTAGCTATGTGAAAGAGTGTCAAAGGTCGTAGTGTGCTCTGAGCTATCACAGAGTTCCCCCTAGACTTTCTGTTGTGTTGTGGTTGCTATTTCTGATGAATTAAATATGGTAGTTCATACGTGTTTGGGGAAAAAAGAAGTCTGGAAAAGTTAATCAGAATGGACTGGGTGGGGGAAAAACAGTAATGCAGATTAGTTTTCTAGATAAGCATAAGATCCATCTGCAAAACCACAACATTGCCAGAGTTCAAGGGAACTGTGATCTACTCCCCCCAGACACTGCTTGTGAGACGGCATTTCCTAAGAAATGGGAAGTGCCAAGCTGTAAACAAGTTTAAATGTCAGAGGGACCCAGAGCGCTCAGGAAGAGCATCAGGGGAAGCATGAGCCCACTCTGGCACTGCAGGAGCGACCCCAATGCTTCCGATTTCTCTCCTCCTCACCTTGTGCCCTCGGTAAAAGGCAATCTCTTCCACGTTGGCAATGATGCGTGAATGTATGAAGCGCAGATAGCCCTTCTTGTGAGCCTCCTCAGCCACCAGTTTGCCAAACTTGGGCGAGCAGGCTTTGAGCACGCGGGCCGTGGCATAGACGACGAGACCAGCCAGGACTGTGGGCCCGATGGGGTTGGCCCCCCGGGACCGCGCGGTGCGGATGAGGGTGTAGGAGGTGAGCACGACATCCAGGATGGGCTTGGTGAGGTTGGAGTAGAGATGCGCCACGGACTGCGAGAACATCATGATGTCCTCGGTGAGGGACTGGTCAGGGTTGGCCAGCCGCCCGTCCATGCTGATCACTTTGTAGTAAGTCTGGTTGGCAAAGTATGTCTCATAGGCGTGCTCCACCAGGCGCGTGCGGAAGGCGAGGGCCAGCTTGCACTCCAGGTACCGAATGGTGCTGTTCACGAAAGTGGCTGGGATTGCGATCATCAGCCACTTGATTAACTTGAAGACAAAGCTCCTGGGCTTTTTCTCCACAATACTCTTCACAATTTTTCCATCGAGGGCGGCCACATAGATGGAGAGGAAGGTCCTGGACACCAGAGCAAACGAGTGGAGGCAGAGCAAGCCCAGCTCGGCACTCACCAGCTTCGGGAAGAACAGTCTGCGGAGCTCCAGCAGCTGCTTGAAGAATTCCGCGTCCACGGCCGGGGAGGCTCTGCCCCGGCTGCCGGTGCGGTGCGGGCCCCCCTGGCCCCCCTCATCCTGCGCGCCGCCTCTGCCGCTCGCCCGCTTCGCGCGCCCGCGGATGATGGGGTAGAGGATTTTGAGCCCGTACGCGGCGGCCAGCAGGCACGCAGCCCTCTTCGCGGCGCCCGCCCGGCTCCACTGCACCCGCCGGGCCGCCGCATGCAGCATGTGGGCCATCCTGCCCGCCGGGGCACCGCTACGCGCCGCTCCTAGCGCGGGTGGCTCATGCCCGCCGGGAAGGCCGGTCCCGCCGGGTCTTCATCGGGGCGCGGGGCCCGGTCTGCCGCCGGCCGCCCTGCCGTGACAGATGCCGAGTGAGCGCTGCCTCCCAGGGGTGATGGTGCCTTCAAAGCGCGGCGCGTTGCACAACGCAGCCCGGCGCGGCGCAGCCCGCCCCGCCGACCACCATTGGCTGTGCCGCGTGGGGCCGCACCGGCACCGGCAGCGGCAGCGGCC
>VZRO01001104.1:303607-481200 GCA_013397915.1 Daphoenositta chrysoptera | reverse complement strand
GGCTGTAAGGCCGGCGCGGGGGGAGCCCCGAGCGGGAGCGGCAGAGGGCGGCAGAGCCGGGCCGGTGGCCCTGGACAGCCCCGGGTCGGAAATCGGCCGGGCGGCCGCGGGAGGGAGCCGGGCGGCTCGGCGTCTCCGGGGCAGCGCCCGCACACTGCGCGCAATTCATTTCCTGTCCTCTCGCCGAAAGGAAACCGGTATTGTGCACTGGCAGCGTTATTAGCCCAAAATAACCCCGACCGAGTCACACGGCCCCTGCGGTAAAACCCGTCTAATTTCACACAAAGGAAGCAACAGTAAAGGCAGTTGTCTTGCTGCTTTATTTTTCCCTTCTCTTAATTACTTATTTCTACTGCTTCAGTTGTTTGGAAAAGGTACTGTATTTGAAATTGCAGGGGGAGGCTCAGAGTACTTACATACTCTGGTCCTTTTACACTTTGGAAATGTAGTACTAAGGTAACTGTAAGATAGTGTATGATAAAGCATTAGTTTAGGATATGTATATAAAAGCATGTTTTTAAAATGTGGTACTAGGCGTTTATGGCAGTGGTGAGGAGCCCGGCTTTTCCCTAGAAATGGAGAGTGAGGCCACCTGCCTCACGCTAACTCAGCAAGTACTGCATTAAATAAATCACATCACTTTTATAAAACAACCCCCCATTGAACAGAGTGCAGTGGTTATCTTTAGATAGCAATAAAAGCTTCAGGATGAAGGAATTATATAATTGATTTGAGAGCAAGTGAGGTTTGCTTTCAAAAATCAGACACCACTTATCAAAACATCCAGGTGCCTTCTAAAACGTCCAGTAAGCCATGACCAGCAGGACAAGAAGGAAGCAAGGAAGATCTATTTCTCTTCTCTTCCTAGGAGGTTACACAAATTCAGCCCATAGTGGTCTAAACAGTTAGGTAGAGAAGATATATTTAAGTATATTATATTTTTGCCAGTGAGCACAGAGAGATCTGGACGGAAGTCCTAGCTTTTTTTTTTTTTTTTTCCTAAATGCACAAATCAAGATAAAGCTAGGAAAATGTCAAAATCTGACGTAGTGCAATGCAGAAGACATTCAGTTAGTATGTAAGCCTGATTTCACTGCAGATTATTTTGTCAGTAAAATAGGTGTTTCAGTGCACAAAGATACAAGATACACTGGCTAAGAAATTGCTTTGCTTAGGGCTTGTTATTTTTTTAATCATGCTCTCCACTGGATACTTCCCTTACTGGCTTGTGTGTAGCACAGCATACTCTTAGATTTTGCCAAACCACAGCTATTTGTAATATTCCATTACTCTAGCGTTTTCTCACCAAGGGAAAAGTTCGCAGATCCCTTTCGGTTCTGCATATCTGCTGACCTTTCACTTCACAGGATCCTGGATGACTGAAACTTGTGGTGATTTGGTGTTTAGTGCAGATGTACACCCCACAGCCAGATCTGTGGGAACATTAGGTGAAGCAAATCTAACCGTACAGTGTTTCAGTCAATAAAAGGAATGTATTTCCTTCTTTTGAAAGGATGAAGAAAAGCCTGAACTGTTGTTTTAAATACTCCCTTTCTTCTGTTCTTGCTGTCTCGAGAGTTTTGCTGTGCCACAGTCCTGCTCAGTAATCCATGCACAAACTTCTCTTTGTGGAGCATGGCCTTAGATGTTAGATTTATTTTTTTTTTTACTGCTGAAGGCACCAATTTTACTACATTTAGTCATGATAAAATTTTTCAATATTACTGGAAAAATAACTGCCAAACCTGCAGTAATATTGGTGCAGTGTTCAGTGCTCTGTTGTCTCCACATTTTCTACTGACTTTATAATAAATTTCTGGAGATAAGTGCAATCAAATAAGTTTGAGTAACTGAAGCTGTGGAATTGGAGGGATGTTGATATTAGGTCCAGACTATTTGAGGGTTTATCCTTTCTTAAGGAGAAACTTAGTTTTTAGTGCCAAGTGATTGGTTTTTAGTCATATGGTTAGTTTTCATCAAATGCATTAAAATAACTTGTGTGCATTTTTTAAATAAAGGAACCAATAACTGAGGAGGAAGAATAAATGGCAGCAATGAGTATCAGGGTGACTAAAGTCCATGAATGTTTGAATATGTAGGAACTAGAGTGTAATCATGACAAGTGATGCTTCTTTATCATCTATTTTGTGCCCACGGTCTCCCACACAGGCACTTCATACTTGCACAACTTTGTGGTTGTGATGAAGGTAGTGGAATTGGAACATGCAGGCCATTACACAAGAGATATCAATCAACCTTACTAATGAACATTTTTTCTACTGTTTGATTTAGTGTTTGAAAAAATAGTATGCAATTTTTTTAAGCAAAAGACCATTAATCTGGTGTTTGATATGATCCTAAAAGAGGGTCCAATAGCTGTAACATCAGTCTGTAGTAAACTGAAACTTCCTTGCTGCTTATTGAGTTATGCACTGTGCCATAAGGACATACAAACTAAAAAATAAAGGTACTGAAAAATAGATATAAATTCTATGTTTTGAATCATTGCTATTTAGCACCTTTAGGATTTAGATACATGTAGGTCATGCATACAGGACACAGCGGTTTCCATGTGGATGAGTGTATGTGAAACACATAACATGAATCCACACAGTGCTTGTTTTCAATTACTAATACTGAACTGTAAATAATGTCCAAAATATGATGTACTGTAATTTGGTGAGCTAGGAACATTTGTTTTTTTCTTTAATTCTGAGCTGTATGTTTGCACAGTGGTGTGGGCATAATAGGACTCAGTTTTAGTCAGATTCAACAGAGTATGAACATAGCAGCCATTATTCAAGTAAATACCTTTCTCTGAAGTACTTCCAAAATTTCTATTTACTTTAATGTCATCATACTCATTACATAATTACAGAAATACACAGAATTAGTTTGCAACATCAAGGCACACCAATGGCAAATTTGATGTTTTTATCAGAAAAGGGTGATAAGATACCCTGACCTTTGATTTCAAATTTGTCTCAGCAGAAATTATCTGATTATTTAGTCTGGTTTAGAGAAGCTCTTGGCTATATTTATATACCTCAGTAGAATATTCAGACACTGTAATTCCTTTAGGATCTGGAGATCTAAGACAAGCAGGAGCTTCCATTTTAATGTCACAGATGTGGAAGCTTGTTGAAGAAGTGTCAGTGTGGTGAGACTGGCCTGATCCTACCAAACTGTTGATTCCAACTCTTTTGGATCTAGTGAGACTGTAGGGGTACCCAGACTGGGCAGAGGTATGTTATCCCAGGAGAAGAGAGAGGAAACAGGAAGATCCTCTTCTGTTGCTTGGATCCTGAGTGTAAGCATCAGAGAGGTGGTGTATATGGGGTGCATCCCTGCCCCAGAAGTTCTTTTTCTCTTACTCTGTCTTTAGGGACATACACCTGCTGCTGTAAATTTGAAGCCTTCATGACTTTTAGGTTCTCATAATTAATGCATGAGGGATTTGAGTAATCTGTCTGACAGGACTGTCAATGGCAGACCAATCACAAACAGTTCTGACTTCTGAGAACAGTGGTATTCTAGAGAGAATACAGCTCTAGAAAGAAATGTAAACAAGTTGTTTTCCCTTTACAAAGTGAGAGGGAGAGGAAAAAAGGCAAGGGTAGAGGTCCATGTTAGCTGCTCCAAGCCCAGTAAATTGTTGAGTTATGTTCTCAGACAAGGAATTTCATTTTAATATTTAGGCTTTAATACTTTAATATCTCGATTTCTCTTTCTTGTTAAACTTATTCTATACAGATAATTCAGCTGAACCAGGATATGTCTCTTTTATGCCTTCAGAAGTCTCAAATACATTATATACATTTTTCAGGTTTTGCTTAAATCTGTAAAGGTTTCTATTCTCAGATCATCTGAAGAAAATTCTAGTGCTGCCTTATTAAATGTTTTCTCAAGTTCATTGTAAGTCCTTTAAAAAAGCTACATGCCAAGTGCAATAGTACAGGTATAAGTGGTAAAATCATGTAGCTGGTGTCAGTTAACAATGGTGATACTGGCACTGCTCACAGCAGAGCCAGTGTTCTACTCTGCAAAACGAAGGCAGGAATAAATCTAGAAAAAATATCTCTTACTCCTGCACCACAAACACGGGATCTGCTGCCATCCTTTTGTCATGCTTCAAGAATTTATTTGAGGGTTTGCAGCTGGTGAGTATGACAACAAAAAGATCATCTACTGCAGTTTACTTATTAACTCTTATGTGGGAGGGTTCTAAATATAAAAAATAAGCCAACAGGCCAGTTCTTCACCAAGCACAGTAGTCTGTCTGTAACAATAGCTCTAAGCAGATACCCAAGGGAGAAAAAAAAAGTCAATTTAATGTGATGCTGCATCCCCTGCTGCAGCTTCATACTCGCCCAACCTCTGACCATTTTAAGCTGTGAGAATTTTGTGAGACTGGGAGGTTTTTCTGTTAAATATTCCACTCTTACTTGTTCAGTCTCTCTTGAAATCATGTAAACTCTTACATAAATAGAAACATCTCTGACAAGGAATTCCTCAGATTTTACAGAATTTTCATCTCATAGGTGAAGAACCACTCCCTTCTGTTTAATTTGACCCTGGCTCCCACAAGCTTCACTTTATGTCCACTTATGCCTGGAAGAGGCATAAGAGGCACTTATGTTCTGGAAGAGGCATTCAGCAGCAGAGCTCACTCTTGCTTGCTCTCTTCCCCTCTCCCCTAACCCCGCAAGTGTCCCATACCACTCAGGAGTTTGTCAGCCTCTATTCCATATCAGTCCTCAGCTCCTGAGTGCCTGAATACAAGAACTAAATCGGCTCTTCCCTCTCTTTTGCGTTTTAGGCAGGACCTTTCCTTTTATTTCACGACTTTATTTTCTTAAAACCTTCAGTGACAGATATTGTCAACAGTCTTAATTAAATTAAATCAAGCAATCACTCTTTTCTACATGTTCTCTGCAGCAACTTCCATCAATAGAAGCTATTCTGGCTTTTCACATGCTGGCCTATATTATAATTCCTGCTATTTCTTTGTGCAGAAGTAAGCTTTCTGGATTGGCACAAAATTGTTACTTTTTAAATTGTGTCACATTTGCTACTCTCTTGTCTCCAAGATGACTCCAAATTCAAGTGGTCCTTTCCACAGTGCTGTGTTACAGAACTCTTCATTAAATATCATTTAGTCCTGGTGCTTTGCTAGTCTTCATTTTGTCTTGGTAAGATCATTTCAACCTCATCTGCTGTTATTTTCCCTTTGGGCAGATCCTCACTGAGTTCCCCAGGAAGGATTACTGCATAAGGTTCTCCCCAGTTTTCTCATCAGTGAATACTGTTGCAAAAAGCCTAACTTACCTTTTCCATAACATCCATGTCTCTTTTGATGTACCTCTTCATGTTGGCCATCAATTGTCCTTTTAGACTTTCTAGCAAGCTTTTGCTCCTAGTTGATGTGAAGAAGAAATATTCCATAGTCTGGTTACTTTGCCTAGTTGTTTCCCATTTTTTTCTGGCCTATTGTAATTGTATTTGTATTTTTTTCTGAGTTCATGTTCCCTGCTGTTACCTTCTTTTTGCTATGGTTCAGACTGTCTCTTTACTTCCAAGTCTGGTATCCTTGAGCTTTTTCCTAGCCCCTTGTAAGGATTTAATTCTTTTAGCTCCCTCTCCTGATTTGCTTTTGACATTGTTCCCTAAGTGGAGTTTGGCACATCTACAGAGGATTCTTTGGTTTTTGTTAATCTTTTTAGAAATACTGTTCTTATGAAGTTTTCAGCACGAGATTCGGTAACAGATCTCATGCATTGTTCTACATCAAGCCAAGGACTGCACTTTGTCTTGAGAGTTCATTCTGTAAAAAATTATTCCATCTAAATAACACCACCTAAGAATGGCATCTGCTTCATACAGCAATGTGTCAACCTACTTTTGTCAGTGGTACTGTCCTGGCTGGTGGTTTTCCATGTAGATCCAATCCCACGTTCTTCCCAGCTGGGCATTGAATTTTGACCTGGGTAGATCAAGTGCTTCTCTCTGAGCTGGCCAGTTTGCTGTGTTTGGAAATTATGTAGCCTCTCTACTATCTACTATCTCTCCACCCTTTAAAGGTCAATAGGGGAAGAACTTTTGATCACATTAATTGAAGAGAGATCTGTCTTTCAAGAGGAACTACTTTTAAAAGGGGAAACTTTGTTTTTAAATTGAGCTTTGTCTTCTGTTTTAAACTTCCTCAGACTCTATCATGATTATGCAATATCACAGCCATCTTTTAAAAAGAGCTCATTTAGAGCAAAACTATCAACCAGGTTAGTATAAAACACCACAAGGACAGTGTTGCTTTATTGCTCCATAAGCTGATCTCTCAAGGAAGGAAATGGGCATAGAGTATTGACTGGAAGAAGGCCATGCAACTCTGTTAACAAAGTTTAAGCACTGCATTTGCCAAAGAAAAGCTTCCACTTGGAACAGAGTCAGGCATTTTTTAGTCATGCATTCCTAGCATTAGATAATTAGGTCAATATTTAGGGATCTAAGTAAGTATCCTGGTATTTAAAAGTGCCAGAAATTCTCACCCTAGATAAAGATGGAAAAGCATTTTATTTTCCCTGCATATTTTATGCAGATTTCTACACATGGATTTAGTTACCTAATGCTAGATATCAATATCAAACAAAAAAAATCAAAGTTAAAATATGTTAACATTAAAAAAACCAGTAATGTTGTAAAATATTTAAACCCAACTGTCAGATTCACCAGTTTGGGTTTGTTTTGGGTTTTTTACTTCACATTTATCTCTTCAGTAGTCCCTGCCTTTGTTATAATGAGTGCTAGAGTAGGACACTTGCTGGAAAGTCGAAGATTCATTAAGAAACATGAGAACTATTTGCAGTTAGTTCTAAGAAATTGCTTGGAAACGCATCTCTGTTTCTCTCTCTCTGTCTCTGGCAAGTATAAGATTTTACATAAGCAGTGTCTGCTCACTCAAGGGAACACACTTAGGGGAAGAAGTGTGTTCCAACCTTCAGGGTACAATAATGCTGCAGAGTTGGCACACACTTTGAGTTCACAGAGTTTCATTGTCTAAATTAGCTGCTTCCTCTCTGGGTGTGTTGGGACATAGAGTAGGGGCCTAACTTAAGTGCTTGAGTCACCCATCAGAAGACCTCCCTCTCTCTTATTTGATTATACAGGAGTTCTGTAAGGACCTACTCAAAGCTGGGTGCCAAAAGTTGCACAGTCAACACTTCAACTCCAGCGTCCCTGGAAAAATGCTATCTTAGACTGCTTTGGGCTGCTTTAATATGTCTCATATCTAGAGCTGATCTGATAATGAAGCATGTCAGAGAGAAAAACTCAGGTGCTGAAGGTTGGAAAGCTGTTCTGAAGAAGATCCTGTATAATACTTTCTTAACAAAGGAACATGAGATAGAGTTACTCTGAAGAGTGGCTGGAAAAGGTGGAAAAAAGGAAAATCTTTAAACTACAATTTCTGACAGATAAAGAAAGCCTCTTCATTCTATACTTACTTCACTTCCCAGAGAATCAACTAAGCTGCATGCAACTTATTCCCATGACCTTTTAAAAATTAATAATAATGTCCTGCAACTCTTTGAAATTATGACATCACTCAGAAATTCAAATCAATTATTTCAAATTTTTAAACTGTTGACAAGGCAAAATATGCAAACACTGGAAATATATTCATATGCATCTCAGGTCTTATTTCATTTTTTACTTTGTCCTCCTCAAAAAAAGAATGGATTTTTTATTTTATGACTGTTTGAAAAGTCATTAGCTTTATCTGCAAGAAGTTATTTGAGGAGGAGAAGTTTTCTTATGTTGAAAAATAATGAATTGAAGCTGCCATGTCACTTTTCCTGGATTCTACAAATAACTGCTAACTACCAGATAAAATAAGTCAAACATAAAGAAAAGTCCACTCTATTCCTTTAATCTAGACAATACTGTGAAAGAGGAAGAGTAAGGGTGATACAGAAAATAACATGTATTAGAAAAGCAAAAGTAAAAGGGATTTGATTATGTTATACAAGAAATTACGTCCTAGACGTAGTATTAACAAGTTAAACATTTACACTAGATGGAATTGAAAATAAAACTTAATATTTGAAGTGATGAAACTAAATAAATTTTCAGTCTATCATCTGTCATATTAGTTGTAGAGACACATAGACTTAAAATATAGATATAATTTATTATGAAAATTTTAATCCAGTGTTGTTGCAAGAAACAATTATGCATACTTATCAGATTCTATAAACACCCTAGCCAAATTAGAAGTATGAGAAAGAAAAAACATCTTGGCTAATTTTTTAATTTTAGACTCTTAATATCTGCTCTGAACACGCTTCACATTGTTGCAGTAATACTAATCAAACTTTAGTACCCTGAAAAATGTTAGGCTAAAGATAACTCAGTAAAGAAACACCACAGGGAAAGATTCATATAGAATTTTGATGATTGTTTTTTAAATTTGTGCCTTCCCTTGCTGAGATAATAGTGGTGAGTTACAGGGAAGGGAGGGAGTGGAGCTGTGTTGCTGCCAAGATTCCCCGAGTGGCTCTGCATCCCTCCTTGAGGGTTTGTCGAATTTACATGCAACAGCTCGTCAGGCAGCACCAAAGGCAACAACATCTACTGGTTGCTCATCGATTCCCCTGTTACCTCTAAAATACATGAGGAAGAGCAGGATGGAGAGGAAAGTGCTTCTCTCTTGCCCTAAAATTTACAGTGGTTGTAGCAGAGACGAGCTGGACCTGAAAGACAAATCGATTCACTCGGACAACGAGATGCTTATGACTCCCTTGGGAAAGGGCGATGGCTTTGGCAGCAGCTTGTATGGAAGCACCAGGGGTAGAGGAAGGGCGGCAGCAACCAGAGCATGGCCTCTTCCCCATCAGCTGCCTCTCTTGGCTTTCTGCATCCTTTCCCTTTGTCTCTGTACCACCCTTTCCTTCTCTGCCAGCCTGCGGGCATGGAGAGCAGCTGCCCTGGTGCTCCCGGGGAGGAGGCCCCTCAGAAGGGCCCTGCAGCCCTGCTGGGAAGCTGCAAACCATCCCTGGGTAGCCATTGCCTCCACCCTCACTGCCAGCAGCGCACAGGGCAGCCCTCCCTCCCCGCCTCCTCAGCGGCTGAAAATGAACTGGGTCGGCGGCAGTCGGTGAGTGAAACTCTGCAAAGCCGACAGGAACAGCTGCACGCTGTGGCAGTGTCCCTCACAGACTGGGCACCGCCATGGTGTGTTTAACAGCCCTGATGTCCTCTCACAACCAGGCACTGCCGTGGTGTGTGTGACAGCCATGGTGGCCCTTCACAAACTGAGCACAGCCATGGTGTGTGTTTCAGGCCTCATTTCCCCTCACAGACCGGGCATAGCCATGGCATTTGTGACCGAACAAGTTTCTCTCCACAGAACAGTGGTGCCACAGCATGTGTGTGTGTTTCAGGCCTGGTGTCCCCTCACAGACCAGCAGGCCATGGTGTGGGACAGCCCCGGTGTCCCCTCCTGAGCCAGACTTTGAGAAGGGACAGGTATCCTCCCACCCCAGGCAGGGGTCACATTTGGGCTCAGTGTCTCTCCACAGACAGGGGCTGGATGAGGCCTTTCACACCCTCATGAACAGCAGTGGTTACCAATTGAGGAAAAGGATGTACAGGTATTGAGATTCACTGAAATAGTAAAACATAACAAACTGGGTTGTAATGATAAAAAAAAAAATAAGGATAGTGTTCAGTTTCTTTAGCTGTTGTGCCCTCTCCCAATCTACTAAAAATATAAACCCCACAGGTTTTGTCAGCCATTGGGAAGCAGCATTGCTGAACACAGCTTTTTAATCATCGAGACTCTGTGCAGAATCAAACTAAAAGAACACCCGACCCATCCAGAAGTCTTCCCAGCAAACTGGGTTTTCTGAATGTTGCCTCTGTGAAGCCAGAGGAAGGGAGAGTTTCAGTAGGAAAAAAACCCCAAAACATGAACCCCAACTTTGTCCTAAATGCCTGCCTGCCATACCCTCTGTAAGAAAACACTGTGTGTAGGATATTGCACACATTTAGCAAACACAAATCAACCTGCTGCTTGCTGCTGCTGGTAGTATCTGTCAGGGTTCCTCGGGCGAATCTGGGATTTGCAATTTAGGTGTCAGAAAAACTACTCATCCCTGGGATTTCTCCCCACTGCAAGGGTGAATGTTATATGCATATGTTTGGAATGTTTGCTCTAACTTTAAGCAAAAGGTAACTCCAAGGCAATACTCCATATTTCTAACCCTCACAAAAAGTCCTAATCTTACTGACCTAAGGACTGCAGCCATGCTCACTCTGCCCACAGAGCAGTGACCCCGAGTTCCAATTTTACGGACCAATTCCTGTAGACATTTCACTTAAGACTGTGTTTTAGAGGTGAGACAAGTAGCTGGAGATATAACTGTCTCCTGTATTGCACAAACAACAAGTTGTAGTGCCAGTCTGTTTTTCTTTCCTGTTTTACAAAAAGCCCCCAGTATTATGTAAAGTCCCAAAAGATAAAAGCTCATATAGTGCTCCTTTGGTTTGTTTCAGTCAATTACTTCAGCAGAGATATTTTGACTTTACTACCTGAATGTTTGATCCATTATAATGTAACATAACATAACATTAATATATTTGTGTCCTAAAATCTTACCATTGATGAGAAATTCAAGCCATGACGCAAGATTATACTTTTGCAATTAAAATAATAATTATTTGCATTTTTCAGAAGCAGAATCATATTAAAGCAGGAAAGGAAAAAACAAAAGGTAAACAGTTTCAGCCATATTGGATTTTATATTGTTATATAAAAGCTTTAGCGGGTTCACTTGGGTAAAACTTTCAAAGCTTTTGGAGTGAGATTCAAAACAGTACTTTAACAGTTACAATGTGTTTGCCTGACTTTCAGGGGAAAAGTCTTGTTCTAGATTTACTGAACTGATCCAACAGGAAGAGGAGGGAGCCAGAGAAGGTGTGAATGAATGAATGCCTGTGCCCAGTTTTGGTTTTCCTGGATTACTCTGTTACCATGTTGTGTTGGCATATGTGGACACATGGGATTGCTTGAAGCCTCAGAGTGATAACCCCGTGGTCAGCTGGCCCAGCACACACATACACAGCCACTCTTCTGGGCCAGGAAAAAGGATGTGAGGCTCATTAAAGTGCTTTATCTGGCATTCACAAAAGGAGGACGGCTTATTTGTATTTTGAATCTGAAAGTGAAATAAAAGAATCAGATTTATCCCTGGCATAGCAGAAGACGTTTCAAACAGGAAAAAGAAAGAAAACATTAAGAGAAAATGGCTATAACCATAATAAGTGGAGTCAGTTTCCTCCTCAGCAGCAGGAAAGAAAGAGGCAGTACAGGGAAGCTCCACCACTGAAGCTGATAGCCCCAATGCCCAGAGCAGGTGCACAGGCATATAGAGGTAGAGAAAAAACAGGCTGACTGTATAGAGACAATTACTCAAATTAAAACATTTACATATGGGAATGTAGGACCTATCAGAAGCTTGTTCTCATCACTTTCCCAGTTTCCTGGAGGCCTGTGAGTTCTCTTTTTTCTCAGGGATTACTGGTCTAAGCCACATAATTTATATTACAACTGTGTAATTTGCTTCAGTGGAGAGGGGAAACAGGAAAAGATCCAAGACAGAATTGTTTTTAGCAATGCAGTACTAAATTACTAAACACTGTGTTAATTTTCTAATTGTTATTATACAATTTTTAGTAATTTAGAGGTGATGGGACACTGAAGGGAGGTGGATACATTTTGGGGGTGTGGACCCCAAAGTAACATGAATTTTGAAGTGTTGATTTGTACATAGGCTGATTTTACCTGACTGAAGATACTCATCTTAATGGAAGAACAGATATTTTCCATAAATAATATCATCCTGGAAAGCTAAATATAATAATAAATTATACTAAAAATTAGCTACCAACGAACATGTTAGTTATATTAGTTACACATAACCTGCAATCATGAGAGGAATTACATTTCAGAAGAAAAGCCAATGCTATGTTTTACTTTTGCATAGCCTTTAGTTTTCAATATCCTTCTTTTGGTTAGAAAAAAGAAATCTTACTGCGTTTATTTATTCATCTGCTGTACCTAATGTTGATGATTTTAGGATGGTTACTAATAGTCTCTGCAAAATGGAGGAGTTTTGTCCTGATATATTCAAACTGTTAGTCATACCTCTTTTTATTCCTTGTAACAAAAATTCTTTCTGAATTCCCAGTCTTAGAGATTTTCTTTTTTACTTTTTTCTCTTCTTTTTCTTTTTTTTTTTTGTCAGAAGACTAATTTCTTTGTCCAGAAAGACAAATTTTGAGAACAATAAACCCTTTGTGTCGTTACAGATGACACATCTGGTGTATGTAATCTTGGTGATGTATTTGCTTATCTTATATGCTCCCTAAAAAGCCCAAGTTTAAATTTTTTTAAGACTTTGTCCTTGCCACATTTGGTATCTTTTATTTTAAAGAAACATTTTAGTGATTGTACACAAAATTTGAGAAATGAGCAGTTAAGGACTAAATTTTTGGTATCAAGCTAACAAAGATTTATTTTGAATATGACCAAATTATATTTGCATTCTTTTTCAAGGCAATAAAAATAAATTAACAGCAAACAGGGCGTGAGAATTCAGAGATGCTTAACCATGTGCTTTTATTAGGAATAGTTCACTAAGTCTTGCTTGCTAATTTCAAAGGGATTACCTATACTGGTAATGTGTTGTTGAAGCTTCTGTCAAAAACTTATTCTCTCCTTTAAAAAATTAAGGAATACTTTGAAAGAAAGAAACTTAAGTCAAAGATGAAGCTTCTGGAAGTATCATCTCCTAAAAGTTCAGCAGTCAGTTTGGATCTTCTTAATCTATATGTGGTTAATCAGATATCAACCAAAAAAGACAACACTGGTGAGTTTTGGGTATTCTGACTTCTCAGAATTAGTTATTCTTAACTATTATTGCTGTTATTTTAGTTCTTGTTCTTCCATTTACAACTTAACCCCCAAGAAAGTGTTGTTTTATTTTTAAAATAAAAAATTGTACATCAATACAAAAATTATGCCTGAATAAAAAGTCAGGGCATAAGAGGAATCCAATAACCTTGGCTCCTGCCTGCTTCACCTCTAAAGCCTTGTGCAGTGTCCTGGTGCCAGGCCCAGACCAGGTTAAAGTTTGCAGCAGCCAGGAGAGGCTCGGCCAAGGCTCTGAGGCTGCTCTGCTCCTCCTCAGGCCAAGCTCAGGGGGCAGCAGGGGAAGCAGCCCCAGCCGGGGTAGCGGGAAGCGGGTGGCCGGGGAAGGTTGTGCTCCTGCGGTGAGCACCTGCCTGTGAATCATCACTCTCTTATGGATATCATTTCTTATTTCATTGCTGTTTCCAGTGAATTGTGCTTATCTCAACCCGTGATATTTACCTTTTGTGCCTCCAGTTCTCCTCTCCATCCTGCTGCAGAGTGAGGGGGAGAGAGAAGGAAAGGGAGAGGAAGATGGAAAAGAGGGAGAGGGAGCGAGTGGCACATGGTTTGGAGTGTTTCAGTGGGAACACTAAATTGGAGAATACTATTTCTAAACACTACACACACTTATTACCTTCCCCATTCTATTCATTAGTTTTACCATACATTCATTCTTTTTTCTCTTTGCTGTTGAATGGGTCCATTTCTCATCCACTTACTTTTTCATAACTTTGGGGGCATTTGGAATAGTCTTGTCAGTCCTACCCTGATTATCTTTCTTAAAATCTATTATTAAACTTCTTGATAAACGTCACTAAAACTTGAGTCCTAGCTCTATAAATGTAGATGTGGTGCTTAGGGATATGGTTTAGGGTGGGCTTGGCAGTGCTGGGTTAATGGTTGGATTCAATGATCTAAAAGGTCTTCTTCAACCTAAACGATTCTATGACTGTTATCATCTGTGACATATTCATAAACCAGATAATGGAAAATTTTTTGTCCTATGCTCAGAAGAGTAGAAGGGGACTGAGGAAGGTAACAGAGCCTGAACACACACAGTGGCTGACTAAATACTTTTATACAATCATGCCATTTAGAATAGAGCTTTTGTATTGTTAGTAGCAAAGAAAGTAACAAATATGGCTTTAAATGGATTAAGAAATCTAAAACAACAGCTTTTGTACTTAATAAAAGTCCAGGAACCTCACAACTTTCTCCAAGCCCAGCACTGACATACCAAATACTTTCATTGCAGAGAACATGAGGAAGCCAGTCCACATTGATATCAATGAAGATGAAAAAAAACCTATTAGGAGACATAACTTAGAGCTTCCCACGTCACCCCTACGTACACAACATAAATCAAACTTAGATGCTCTCCAGAGCAGGTACTTGTATAAAATAGACAATAGTTACACAGTAGTGAAGTTCTGGAAGAGGTATTTCATGAGTCTTTGGGGTATTAAGAAAACATAAACATACCATTGTAAACAGGGAAGTTTCACAACCACTCCTATCATTCTAGTGATACTCTTACTGTGAGAGAGTACTTAATAAATTCTGAATAAAATACTGCACATGAAGCTGAGAGATTTTTAAAGGTAATGTGTCTGTACTCATGTCAGGTACATGCATTAAGTTTATCTAAAGGAGCAAATTATTCAAACAGCATTACCCAGTTATACTGTTTTTTCAACCAGCTTCAGACACCCTAAAGTGACCAGCTCACAAACAGGCTGCTCAAAACTGCTTAAGAATCAGGCTGCTTTAAGATGTGTGGAAAAATACTCCTAAATTATTTTAAAATTAATACTCAGAATATTTTAATCTTTTGGGTCTTGTATTTCATAGGCTGTTTTTATTTATTTTACAAGGTTACAAAAGCAAGTATTGGACAGCAGAAAACAGCATCTCTCAGAAAAAGTGAAATACCAGCATAATGTAAGTTTATTGTTCTTATAAGACTAAAACTGTGCAGTAATTACTGTATTTTTAAGTGATTTTTTCAAAGAGTGACCAAGTCTCATGGATACTGTAACATGTGAAATATTCTTCTTTAAGACTATACTGATGTATTATTTTCCTTTTTGACTTAAGTTTTTAATGAAAAAGTCACATCAGAATATATGAAAATTTTCTCTTCTTTGTGTTTTATGTGCAAAGATGTAAAAGATATAGAAAGGCTTGATTACTTTGAAATTTATGTTTCAATCAAAACAGTTTTAGATAAATAAAATATCCCTTTGTTATGTTTTGTCTAGCTGTCACAAGTAACAGAATTAGGCTATGTTGATTCAAGTATGGAAAATGAAGACAACATGGCAAGAGTTTTTAGTGCTTGTCCATTGTCCTCCTCTGGTTTTCAGTTCTCTAACCATACACAGCTTTCAGAAGAAAATTTCAACACAAAACGAATGGGCAACATTTGGGAACAGACCTATGAAAAGAAGCTGCAAAACCAGGTTTGGTTAATATTTTACTTCCATGGAATTATTTTAAAATAACTTGCATTTATTTGGTGTGTGAAATTAGTGTAATGGTGAAGACAATTATGAATTATCAGCATTTCTTGTAGGCTGGTGGCAATGAATATTCTGTATATACAAATATATTTTTTATTGTTCTGAAATAAGCTCAACTTGAGCTTTTGTTCACTGAACTCTCAGTGTTGCTGATATCTGCAGAAAGAGAATTAGTCACATACTGCTGGCTTTCTTTTGTTTCTGGCTTGTAAAGTTGGTTAAAGAAAGCTGAAATATATTAGTTACAAATACAGCTTTCCTAAACATACAGCCAGCGTAACTGGGTGTTGCACGATTCCAAGTGATCCCTTGACCTAATTTTTTATCTTTTAATGTCTCAGTGAGTAACACAGTTCTTACAGTATTCTCAGTGCTCTGCTGTTAAACTCTTTACATTTAAGAAACAACTGAAAGTTATTTGTTCTGATGCATGTTACTATTTTTCTTTTTGATAACTTTGTGATTCTTAAAAGAATCATCCTTAGGAAAGTGATAGCAAATATAATATGCTTTAATTCTAGCAAATATATTATTATTCATTGGAAGTAGTAAAACAAATTCTATGTGTTTCACTTGAGATAAGTGAGCAAGAAATGCTCCAGGAGTTTCAGAAGGGGAGATGATGGGTTGTTCAGGGAATGAGTAGGCCAGAACCCCACAGGAAGCTGCCCTGAAGAACAAAGAAGCCCAAGAAAGATGTTTTCTAACACAAGGACCTCTATGTGCAAAAGAATGATTAGATTCTGGAGGCCAGTTTGGCTGAACCAGGGAACTCCTGACTGAGTTCAAATGCAAAGAGGAAGTGTGGAAGGAGGGCTGGGCAACCCAGCAAGAAGACAGGAGCAACCCCTAGCTAGGAGGGCTGGCATTAGGGTGGTCAGAGCTGAAAACCACAATGGCTGAGAAGAACTGCAAGGAGGACTTCTGTAGGTGTGTCATCAAAGAAAGGAAACCAAGAAAAATGCTGTCCACTACTAAATAGAGTTGAGATCTAGTGACAAAGGAAAAGTCTGAGGTACTGAAAAACTACTTTGCTTCAAGTTTTTCAGACAAGTTCTGCTCTCTGACTCATCTTAAAATGCAGTCAGGAGTTGGGGGAGAGTTGTACAAAACAGCAGGGAAGGAATAAGCTAGAGAATCCACTGTAACCTGAACATATAGAAATATATGAGACTGGACAGAGTCCATCCAAGTATATTCAGGTCGTTGGATGACATTACTGTAAGGCAGATATTTATCATCTTTGTAAGGCTGTGGTGATCAGAAAATCTTCCCAGCGAGAAGAAATACGCAAATGTTATGTCCATCTGCAAAAATGTAAGCATGAACTGGGGAGGCATCATCTCACCTCTGTCCCTGGAAGGATTAAGGAGCTAAGCTCCCAGAGGCAATTCCAAGGTACATGAGGAGCAAGAAGGTGTCTGCAAACAGCCATCAGATTTTCCAATGTCATACTCTGCCTGGTGGACTCAGTTGCTTTCTGTGATTAAATTAATAGCTCTGGGAATTAGAGAGAAGAGCAGGCATTGTTTACCTCGACTTTAGGAAGGCTTTGGATGAGGTTTCCCATGGGATCCTAGTAGTCAAAATGGGCAGCTGTGAACCAGATGAATGGACAATAGGATGAGAAAAAACTGTCACTGTCATGCTCAGAGTAGTTGTCTGTTGGCTAAAGTTTGCTTGGCAACAGTTGGGCTGCAAGGAGGTCTGGGCTTCTACTGTAAAGATAAAAAGAAACAAAAATAGTGGGAAAATATTTATATTGTTTGCAAGCCCAAGTTGAAAGCTTTAAAGAGTATAACAATTATGTATATTCACAGTTTGACAGCTTCTACTGTTTTCTCAGCCAGGAAACAGCTTTGATCAAGACCCTTGGAATACAAAACCTCCAAGCCAGTGTATTTTCAGGAAGTCTGATACAGTGCCTCAGGAACTGTTTGAGCCATTTCATAGGTAGGCACTGATTTTACATTAACAAGGAAAATAACAGTCAAGTTTAATTAAGAAAAATACTAAAATAAGCTGAAGCTTATTGCTACTTGTTTTCTTCACTAACTTTTGTTGTTTTTTAAATAGAAATTGAAATTAAATGGAAATACTAAATCTACAAAGCTATTTAAATTTGCTGAAAGGCAGCACAATCTGAATTTTGGGTAGGCACTTGGAACAATGATCTATTTTTTGCAATGTCACAAATGTGATAGTGTTTCTGAATTCACCTTGAATGACAGCACAGATTTACTAAGAGGCCACGAGGAGGGGGAAGCTGCCCCAGGTGTTATTAGTTCTGGGCACTGTTGCAAGTGCTTTTCTGATGATCTTGATGCAGTAGCAATTGAGCATCTGCACCTACATTATTTATACTTGGGATTCCAGGAACAAAGCATTTTCTGTCCTTCTCTTTCATATGTGATCCTACTATAGCTTTCTTATTTTCCCCATAATTGCTTCAATAATACTTCTGTGAGAATATGCACTTCGTTTTTAAAAGAAGGGATAGAAATTAAGAATATATTTCTTTTTGTATGTGCTGATTAAAAATCTTTCAAATCACAGATGGTTTAGGGCCAGACTCATTTGTACTAAACATTTTATTTCATTTTCTTTCCAGAGGCTCTCCATTGAATCTAGAGGTCTTACATAGCTAATCTTACTTTTCTCCTTCTATTCCATAAGTCTGCCATCTGGTTGAGAGTTCCTGTCTATCTCTAGCTTAGGCTGGATAGACACATAAAAAGGCCATACAGTATTTTGCTGTTCCTGAAGTGCCTACAGCCTGTTTGCTTGGGGAGTCAAGTGACTGATAAACTCACTGGCCAAATACTGAAACACATCAGCCACCTAAACTTCCACTCTTCTTGTAGCTTCTCCTGGCTTTCTCCAGCAAAACCTAAAATGAGCATAGCATTCACCTTGCTGTACATCTGGGTGAATTGCCAATTAATATCTTTACATTGAAGACCTACATAACATTATCTCACCTACATCTCTCCTTTCATTTCTCCACCAGCCATCAGGCCTGCACTCATCTGCTTGTGGCACGTCCTCTCGTCTTCTACCCATCCATGGCTCACTAACAGCATCTCCTTTCCAACTGCTCTTCCAATCCATTTCTTTGTATTGTGCTTGTTTTGTTTTCATCCACTGTAGCTATAAATTCTTATACCTCAAGAGATAACAGTTCTTTTGTGAAGGGAGTTTCTTTCACTGTATGTGAAAAGTAGAGTGTAAATTTATACAATTTTTTAATGTAACATACCGATGATGTATGTGCATAATGTGCATAATTCTGACATCTGTGGCACCTCAAGGTCATTAAATATTAATTAAAAACTTTACATGTCATATTCACTCATCTATTCTTAATTTTTACTTTGCATTATAAAATATTCAGCTGGAGTTGAGAAAGACACTGAACTGCTTCACAAAATGGTTTTACCTTCCTCATGTAGGTCTCTCCAAGTATCTTCAGGAACAAACTCTAGTGTGTTTAGCCCTCTAAAACTGTTCTGGAGAGGTTTCTGTAAGCAGAGGAAACTAATTTCTCATTTAAGTTCCATAGAACCTTTATCCAGTTCCAAGTATTTGCTGATCAAAACACCACAAACGTTTTCTCCAGTAAGGGTTTTCTGTAGTACATTTCAGTTTTCAAGCGCTATTGACAGCCTTGCTCAGAGCATTTTAAAAGAAGGGCTTTTTTTGAACGACCTTCTTTGCCAGATCTCTGTCCTTCAGAAGAATCTCAACTTTTTGCTCAGAGTTTCTGAAAGGTCAATCAGCAGATCTAGCCTGGAGAAAAAACAGTGAAAATGTTAGATTAAGAGCCAAGTAAGTGAAAGCATGATAGCTTTCATACCTATGACACTCACATGATAAAATCTTCAAAACCACTACTCTTAGAAGTGGGGTAGGGAAGTAGGGGCATAACAAAATATCTGACTGGTCTCCTGACACTGGAACATAAAAATTCTGTGCTGAATCAGGATTACTGATTTCAAGTACAAATGAAAGTCACTTGTCATGGGCTTTCAGTATGGAAGAGAAATATAGTCTTGAACAAACTACTTTTATGAATGGAAGAAACTGTTTTCCTCTTTATTTATTTACCCTCCTTTTCTTTTTCTTTTTCTCCCCGAAGTGGCTGCCTTTGGTCAGCTGGTGGAGCAGCAGTGACATACTGTGGCTGATTTTATAAATCACAGTTCCCTATCCAGGAGGATGTGCTCCATGGCTTTGTATATTTGGAGACATTAAGAAACAAACCCCTTTAAAATCAGTCTTACTATAAAGTAGATATAAAACATAGTAAAATACACATTTTTTAAAAATACTATACATTTAGGTCAAAATCAGCAGTGAAGTTATTGAAATTTTTATAATCAAGTTATCATGAAGTGTTAATAGTCAGTATTTTGCTTATTTGTGCACTAAGCAATTTTTTTTTCTTTTCTACCCCTGTTACACCTTACTGCCTACCCCCAGGCTAGACCATATGAATTCTGCCAGGAAAAATCCAGTGATAATGGCCAGTAATGGATCAGAAAACTGTGAAGGAATAAAAGAACCAATATTTGATGTTGTGAAAGAAACTGCAGAACTGAAAGGTCCCCAGGATGGAAGTGGTTTTTCCTTTCTGGCTCTATTTGAAGATGAGAGTCAACCAATACATAATAATCCTTCGACAAAGCATTTTAATCCTTTTTCTAACCAAAGCAATACTGACATTTTTTTCACTGTTCCTGATGTTGGAAATCAGATGACCAACAGAAATGATTCTCATGACACTAGAAAGGTTTATCCTGCAATCAATGCAAAAGAAAATTCTCTAGACAGACACCTTGAAGGCATTTTAACAGCTCCAGAACAGGTTTTCCTTAAAAGTAACAATGCCTCAAGCGCAAGCTACAAGGAAACCAGCGGACTTCATAAAACCCACCTGCAGAACTGTCATGAAGGACAGCACTACTTGATACCCTGTGAAAAGAAAGGAAAAAAAGCAAACCTTGAAAAAATTGGTGCGTGTCAATATTTTAAGGACATATATTCTGGGTTTTATTATCCTTTTAAACACATATATTTTTATAACCAGAGATGTATCTGCCCCAACCGAAAACATCATGCATCTTCAAAATGCAGTCACTTAATTTTAAATCCAATTATTTAAATTATTTTAAAAACTTGACAGAAACCTTTATATTCAGATGGCATTTATTTTACTGCATTTAAAAATCAAGTTTTACTTTTTTTTTTTTATTTTAGAGACATTTTCTTATCACCATGATCAGCATAATAGCTTAAAGGAGAATGTGCAGAATTATTCAAGAAAAGAAAGGTGAGTGTCGTGGAAATTAGCAATCTACTAACCAGTGATAATTGCAAAGACCTTGCTGAATTGGAGAAATCCTGCTAAGAAGATGGGAAGGCAAAATTCTAAACATTATTACTGAGGACTCAAGTTTTCTCAGTGAAATTAGTAGTGTATAATGTGAATAAACTTTTGCACATGTAAGCCCATTATGCCTCTGTGTATCTGCCCATAGTCAGTACACATTGAAATACTGCTTCATGGGGCAGTTTGGTGTTCCTGAAGTTAAGCTGAAGTTAAGCTGTTGATCTGGCTTGTCCTCTAAAAGGCTTTGTCTCATTCCACTGGCTACAGAGCAAGTAAGTGTCTTCCCTGGGCTATGTGAGTGCCCAGTGTTTTACTAAAGACTTGTTTTTCAAAGACTGATACATAGAACCTCCCATTTTACAAAACAGCACTCTCTTCTGTCATTGCTTCAATTCCATTTTGCATTTCAACAGAAGTGATGTTTATGAAAAACATATTCTTGGTGTTAAATCTCAGGGTCAGAGATAAGTCCTGTGATTTCAGTAGTGGAAAACATTTAATGGTTACTGAAAAAAAATAAAAATTGAAAAGTCACCAGTAAGGATTTTACTCAGAAAGAAAATAAAAATACAAGGGGAAAATCACTTACCAGAGAACTTTGTGTTTGCATTCCTCAGTGATGACAAGTCTGTGAAAGAAACAGCCTGGACACAGAACCACCTCTTTGTATTTGAAGAGGTAACTTTTTAAAAATATGTATTTTTTCTGTCAAGCCCACTGTCTGCACAATTCATTTGAGGCAGAGAAGGATTGTCCACAACAATTAGAAACTGAGTATAGCTTCACTGAACTGACTACCGTGGAATCTTCTTTCCCATCATGGTTTCTATAAGGAATTCAGAAAGAACTGCTTGCAGTGACGTGGTTCAGATAAACAGCCCTTTTAGGTCCACAGTTCACATGATGGATTCACACCTTAGCTGATGACTGAAAGACATTGTGTAAGTTATCCATCAACACTTAGGATCAGGTTCTGCAGGCAATGCCCAGACATTATATGCAGGATGCTTCAGTGTTATAAAGGAGCTTTATGATAGCATACATATAAAAAGTGTTTCAGATGTCTTGCCTGTAGAAGCCACATATGGTACTGCTCAGGGGTAAAAATGCCTCTTAAAATAATTTGTGGTACAGGGCAGTGACTCCTTTATGCAATACAGAAACAGAATGTTCCTCTCTTAACCTGACATGCTGATCCAGCTGAACCCTCACTATTAAGACCTTACTATTTTTTACAGTTCACAACACCACAAGAGAAAGGGTGTAAGTTTGGAGTGAGTTCATATCTTCATGAGATGGAGATGGGTTAGTACCATTTATCCATTATCACTTAACATTTTTTTCTCTACATGTGAAACTGAAACATTTACTTTTAAAGCCAGGGAGAATGATCTTTTTTAGGATGTTACCTTTGATGAGGGCTTCTATTTCTGATTCACACAGCACTGTAAAAAGACAACAAGCATTACCAGGTAACTAAGAATTACCTGTGTTTGCTTTTCTGTGAAAAAATATTCTCTTCAACTATATGCTGTCACTCCACACGTGGAGAGAGGGAGGGGAGTAAGCCAGGCAATCCTACATCCTTCCTGCTCCCTCAGGAGCTTTAGGGTCAACTGTGCTGGCTGCATTTCAGAGCAGAAGATCTCTCAGGGGCCTCCAAGAGAAAAACATGTAACTTGTATGGCAGCCAGTGTTCACATGGAGTCTGCTGTGCTCTCTCACAGCCTGTGCTCTGCAGAGTCCCTCCTCCTTTTGGGTAGCACAGTTCTGCTGCTGATTAACAGCACAGCTGAGGCTTTGGGGGACACATCTCACAACCTCTGTTAAGATGTGTTGACCTCAGAAGAGAACTGGCTATTGATAAGAACTAGATTGACCCTGCTAACATTTTGTTCTTTAAACAGTATCTTAAAACTGCATCAGAAATAGTAATGTTTAATTCTACATGCTGTACTTGAGAGTTGGATCTCTGGGGAGTTTCTGGTGAGTAACCTTTCTTTCTTTTTCATCTAATTTTTCAAGATGTGGAGTCACCACTCAGCAGCCAGTCTCACTCTCCAAGGCAGACTGAGAGCTATTTGAGCTCTAGTCCTGACACAGTGAGTAAACCCTTGTGGGCTGGCTGGGCTTCATTTGCATCATATCTCTATGCCTGAGTGCACCTAGGGGTGGATGTAGCTGGAATCTCGTTTTGTTTTGTATGACGTAACTTCATGTGTGATGAGGACAAGAAATTATTAGCTGTAAATTTTCCTAAGTAGTTTGACAGACATGTGGTCTGTTCTCTTGATAATGAGTGACCCTGTGGAATTACAATAGCATGACTGTGGGAAGATGCTAAGCAAACTTCTGTGCCCTTCCTGTATGTATAGCATGCCTGCAGAGCAGAGTGGCTTGACACACTGTGTTTTCAGTTGTTCTTGAACACAGAAATACCATGGTGTAAGAGTATAAATTGCATTTGAAGAAGCAGGTCTGCCTCAGCCACCTTCTCCTCACTAAAAGCCAGAACTACGTCCTTGGAGAAGGAATGAAAAAAACCCACAAACAACCAAAAGCAGACAGCTCTGACCTTTCTGTTTATTTCACTAAGTTAGTGAAATAAACAGAAAAAAGTCATTACTTTAGTCCTTAGTTATTGAACTATTTGAACAGTTACAATTGCACAATTCTGTTCAAACAGTCCGAAGAAGAAGACACAGCCAAAAAGAAGGAGTATCTGAATGAACAGTCCTTGAAGACACACAATGCCAACCTATTCTCAGCCTCAGCACGCAGAGAGGCCCCCAAGCGCTCTCACACCCAAACTGAGGCTGTGCAGCCCAGCAGTGCTTTGGCTAGAGAAGAAGCAAACAATCTTCAGCAGAAAGACTCTAATTTTTGTGCCGCAGAGGAGGAAAACAAAACCCACGCAGCCCTGTCTCAGGGCTCATCACACCGCGCCCTTAAGAGGGAGCATGTCGCTCGCAGCAGCAGGTGCGATGTTTGGTCGCAGACCGAGCGCTCAGTGACAGAAGTAGAGAAGGTGGATGTGGCCACGCAGTGCGGCACCCTGAGGGTGTGCAGCTGCGGGGGGACCCTCCCCGCTGCCCGCAGTCCCCGCGGGGTCCCCCCTGCCGGCACCGCCGGAGAGCGCGCACGGCCAGTGCAGGAGGAGCCGCAGCCCGCGGGCAGCGGCAGCGCGGCCGGGACAGACGCCTTCTCTGCTGAGGCCGAGTACCTGAGTTTGGCTGGCAGGAGGACTCTAGAGGTGCTGAACTACATTGATAAAATGAAGGAGAGAGATAAGCAGTGATAACTGTAACGGCATATAAGGAACACGAAAGTTTTGTCCTGTTCTCAGTGTGTTTCATTCCGTTGGCATATTTTGATTTTTCTAGCCTGGTTAGACACAAGGTATTTTTACTGTTTGTTTGCTTTAACTATTAATAACTATGGATTTCTGGCTTCCTACTGCTATCTCAACCCATATGCTATGGGTTTCTATAGAGATCCAACTGTTAACAAAGGATTTTACAATAGCCTAGTAAATACAAACATTAGGAATTAGATTGGCTTCCTCACCATATATCCATAGGATTCTGTAGTTTGGAATTGATTGACTATGTTTCTTCTAAGATAGTGGAAAGATGTTCTACGTCAAAACATATTTAATGTGGCTCTGAGTTTAGAGCCATTGTCTAATTCTTACCCATTTTAACAGACAAAGTTGTCTTTGACGTGTGTTCATACTAAACACAAAAATAGGAAAAAACAGAAAATGTACATCTGAACACATAGAATAGAATGTAATTTAAAAATAAGTAATTTATTAAATTTTTTTAAATGCTCTTATTTTCCTTCCACAGCAGATCCATTCATTCATTTTCTGGCTGTTAATACTAACAAATCTTTCACGTGTTTCTGTATTCTGTCTGCAAATTGAAAATCTGAATTAATTTCCTCTTCATTTCGGTATTTGTATGGAGCTACAAATCACAACAAATAAAAGTTTCTGATAATATTGTTTCTAGGTTATATTCTTGCCTTGTAAAAAGTTCCTGGTAAAGGTGGCAGGGAGACTCACTGTTACTAACATCTACTTACAGATCCATACATCTTTACTTCTAGATAGATATCTCTCTATCTTAACTATGTGTGTGTGTTTGTATAAAAACCTGGGTGTCTGTCTGTGCTGGCATTAGCATGCAGGGTTCCTCTTCTTCACAAACTCGGCTTGGGCAAAAGCTATGCTGGAGACTTCCTTAAAAAGAGCAGGAGATTTTCCTTTATAAGGTTAATATGTTGTACTTTCCCCTTGGAGTCTGCTGTTAAAAGATTCACTGCCCTTTTTCTCACCAGGTCGGGGTTTTTTCCGTGTTTTGTAGAAGGTGTGTGTGACCCAGGCCGGATGAGACTCGCCACCATTCTTTGCCTCTGTTCTCATCATCAAACTAATGAATGTGTTTGCTGCTGGGTTTTATTTTTGAAGCGAAGAGCCATTTTTAAAAGAAGGTCTACATTGCTCAACAGTTTGGAGGTTTGTGGCTGTGCTATTTTTAAAAATAGCACCTCAGAAATTTCAGTGGGCTTTTCTGTACTTGGAAGAAACTAGCATTGTCTTTTATATGTATAAATTGCATACATGGGAAGTGGTTTGCATAGTCAGACTTATGAACCGTGTAACTATCACTTAGCCACCTCACTGCCCACTTCCTAAGGCTTGACATAAGCAGATCTTCTTTTTTAGGTTGCCTCCATTTATTGTCAAAGCAAACTCCCTAGTAATTTTTTTTAGTGCAATATTCATCTTCTTCACAGGAGATATAATTTATTTGAATAGCAGCTATGATTTTCTGAAAGCTCAGCTGTTACCAGTGGTTTCTAAAGCACAGTTCCCTCAGTGTGGCAGTCAATTCAGATTGTGCCACACCAGCAGCAGCCCCTGCTGGCTTGAACGAGGCCACCTCTGCTTCCCCACAGTCCCTCACAGCTGGGCCGTTCCTGCCAGTCCTTCCAGGGGTGTGTGTGCAGCTTCCCAGCCTCCCTCACGGTGTGTCCCCAGGGCCCTTGGCCTGCCAGCCTCCTGCAATTCACTGTGCCAGAGGCCAGAGAGTGGCATATCATAGCTGAAAGCTCCAGCACTCTATGCTTTAGACTGGAGGGGTTTTCTTACCCCAGCAGATGTAAAACTGCCCTGTGGCCAGAGAGTTCTTCGGTGTCTGGGTTACAGAGGTGCTGGTGACCCAAACAGAGGTGAGCTGCCATTAACTTGCAGTGGAAGTCCTGCTCCTGATTTCTCTGATGGTGGCATTGTTGCTGGGACTTTTAAACTATGGTTAGTTTTACAATGAAGTGAGCTACCCAAGTTCAGGCAGACACTCCAGATCTGCAGAGCTGGCCTCTGAGCAGACACATTCCCAGTCTGTGCCCATGAACCNCACTCTATGCTTTAGACTGGAGGGATTTTCTTACTTATTTCTTATTCCCAGTCTGTGCCTATGAACTTATGGGACAAAGAATGCAGGTTGTAACTGGGAAAAGAGGGACAGGTGCACCATATGGATGGATGTGGGGTTTCAAATGCTCTTTATTAAGTTACCACTCATATTTATCATCGTTTAAAGCCTCTCAGTGGGTATTGCTTATTTTCACTTCAGCCACTGGTATAGAAGCTCTCACAATCTGTCCACTTCTAGCCAGGCTTCAGCCTGGATTGCACCATTTCCCAGTAAGGACTGAAATTCCACTGCTCAGTGCCAGAAACTCACCCTTTGACTGGCTGTACATAAGAGCTGCATACATGTCTCTAATGCAGTAATTCACCACTTGGGATATGTCAATAACTGCAGATAATCATGTTTCAAAGCCTTTGGATCAGAGTATATAAAATCAAATTACCTTCCCATTTTTACCTGTAACTGCAAAGAAGAAAGAAAACTATCTTTATAGTGGTTTGTGTGCTGGCAATGATGACAAGTAAGGCAGTGTGCTCTTTTTAGCCACTAGAGAAATATTTTAAAGTATTTACATTACTATTATTGCATTAAAAGAGACGAATGCTTTCTCCTTAGCTCAGTCTGCCTCTCTGCTCAGGTGCTTTCTTTCCCCCGATTTTTTTGTGACTTCTGGGAAGAGCTGAGTTTGGTTTAATAGGAAGTAGTAGACTCAAACTGTGCTTTCTTCAGCTGATAATTCAGCAGCTGGTGCTATTAATCCATCAATATTTGTAGCCTATGGTAATGATTATCATCTTGCTCTATGCATTCAGGCACCAGCAGCTTTCTCTGAGGCAACAGCTTAGGCAGAGACACTCCTTTTTCATCCATGTCATTCTTCCTGGCAGAATGCTGAGCCTCCAGGGAGGCCATGGAAATATACTTGTTTTTAACTGGGTTTGGTAAGCATCAATTATAAGTAGAGTTTTGCTGGGGAAAAGGACAGAGGGGTACCTGTAATTAACCAAAAAACAGGAGTATTTGTTTATCAGTGACAGTCAAATGCTTCTCAATATAGATGGAAAGACTCTAACTGAAAATACTACTGTAAACTTCAGTCAGAATCAGTTTTAATATGCAGCTTGTAAATTTTTTTCCCTCTAAAATCAGCTCTAATTACAGTAAACTGCAAGGTAAGGTTTTCTGGGCAAGCACCAAAAGAAATTTGTTCATTAATGGACAGTTTGTTGCTGGATGTTCTGCCAAGAGCCTCCACAAACTTCGAAGAAATTCTTATTTCATTTTCATGAAGGATTGTCATTATAGGAAATGAGAGACTTAAGTATTCATACAAGTAATTATTTCTCTGCTAGAAACTGTGAATTGGCTTTTTAAGGGTTTTGGAAGATAGCAGATTGAGGAAGGATGAGTTTTCCTGGAAAAAAATATTTAACTCTCTGCATTCAGTGCCTAATCTGTCCCCACCAAAGTCAATGACCTTCCTGCAACACTTCTTCAGCCTCTTCTCCCTGACAGCCTCTGATGGGTTCGAGGTGACAATCCCAGTCACCCAAATCCGAGCTTGCTTCTCCAGGTCTGGGGATGTGGAACTCCAGCCAGGTCTCCTGGCTCTCTGAGCTGAACACTGAACGTCTGCCCCCTCTCCAGCCAGACTGCAGTGACTCCACACCCTGGTGGTGCTTGCTCCGGTGCCACAGCCCTCTGGATGTGCGAGCCACCGGGAGCAGCTTGTGGTGAGCTCTCACACAGCACAGGGCTGCAGAGGGTGCTGGTACACCAGCTCTTGTGAGAGCTGTGGGGAATCTTGGGCCAAAGACAGAGGGGTGGAGAGTGAGTCAAGAGAAGGCAGGAGGCTGAAAGAGGCCTGTTGAATTATTTAACAGAGCTGAGAGAAAACATGTCCAAATCAACCATTTGTGCACGTTTGCAGAGAGAGGGCTGCGATTTACTGCAGGGTGTCACACTCAGCACATGGGTGCTGGCCTGGCTCAAGGACCCAGAGCTGCGGTCGATCACAGGACAAAGCAGAACGTCTTATTGCAGAAGATTTATTTCGTTTCCTGGGCTGGAGTCATTATTGGGAAACGGGAGGTCTGTAAGGAGCTTTGCTCTCCAGAGAAGCTGCACTCCCTGCAAACAAATGAATTTTTTGAGAACCCCAGACCAGCTGAAGCTGGCAGGGATCCCCAAGCTTGCCCAGTGCAAGTCCCACTCACAGCAGGGCCAGCTGGAGCAGCTGCTATCACCAGACACCCGGACTGGGGCTGGGGGAAGGAGCCCTGCCAGGCAGGGGACTCGAGGGAAGCTGTGCCTGCTCACAGCAGCTGCTGCAGACAGAGGCAGCCACTGCCCGAGCCGTTCCCCCCCTGTGCAGGGAGCCAGGCAGGAGCCTGGGGCTGGAGGAAGGAGAGCTGTAGGTGTGTGGGGAGGGAGGCTGGGTGCTGCTGCCCTGCCCTGCTCCACCTCCTCGGAGCACAACTCCTGCCTCTTGCCTCTCCTCCCCCACATTTCTGTGCAGTAATGAGGAACAGCAATGTTTCACCCCACCACCAGCTAGACCCTGAGTACACAGCCACAGAGCCTCCTCCAGGCAGCCCTGCAGCCTCGGGCTGCACCAACTACGGGCACTCATCACTCTCCCACGAGGGACCGTGGGGGTCCCAATGCCCTCAGCATCTCCCTGTGAATGCCACTGACCACAAGGAAATTTGACATATGGAGAGAACACAAAAGCTATCTCATCTGGTACCAGGGTGGGGGTGGCAGTCAGCCTTCACTCAGCTTACAAAAACTTTGCTTGCTCTTGATTTTTTTCCCATCATTCTTAGCAGCCCATAAGAGGAGAGCAGTGGGCACACCAGCCCCAGCTTAGTTCCAAAGCTGCATGGGGCACCTGCCTCTCACTGAGCCCCCTCAGCCAACCTGCAGACTATGGGTACCTCAAACACCAGGGAGAGCACAGGAGAAGCCACATCAGACTGACCCTGACTGCAGTCACATCTTGTGACAGTCCAGTAACAGGGCACACCGTCGTATCAGACATCCTGGACAATGAAGGAGCTCACTGGGAGCAGTCAGACAGCTTTGATGCCATCTCACCATGAATATATTAAAACAAGTACCAATTTCATGGCAATGCTTATTCCAGGGCACCACTTCCCAGTGGGACCCAGCCACCTGCTGCAGGCCACAACTGCCACTTTAGGGATGGAGAAGTCACCTGGCACTTGCAGGATGGTTCCTTACGTGCCTGCCAGCAGCCTCCCCTTTGCAACTACAGCTATGCTGAGTGACCCTGAGTGAAGGCTTCATGTGGAAAATCTGTACATGGGATTTGGTGACAGCTGGATGGGGACATGGGGTCTCAGCAGCCTCAGCTGTGGAAATGGTTTTGAGAAGGAAAAGCTGCAGGGCTGGGAAGGCTGAAAATGCCACACGTTAAGGAGAAGGGCAGGAAGCGTCAGCAGAGCAGGGCTTGGCTCACCCTGCTCCTTTTTAATAGAAGTGTAAAATTAAAAAAAAAAAATTTGAAGACTAAGCCAATGAATGTGAGTCCTGGAAAAAAGCCCCTATTTTTTTTAGAGAGAGATTTAGACCTTTAATTGCTGCATCCTTAGCCCAGTGCAATCTTCTGACTTTGCCTCCCTCTACCCAGGACAGCTTGAGACTGTCCCCTCTCATCAGGCACTGGTGTGGCAGAGACACCACATCCCCACACTCCACTAACCATCCTCCATACCTTATGCCCCACTTCCTTCCTCCAGCTTCTGCTCAGGATTTGCTTTGTGTTCTTTCTGCTCATGTTGCCTTGGCAACCTGATCCAGTCTCAGTTCCACATATCACCTTGATTATGAAATTTAGCTAATCCAGCCCCCTCTGCCCTCAAATTGCTCATGTATCTCCAACCACCTCCCTGATGGGCCCCCAAGCTCTCACTGTTCCTTCAGGCATGGGCCTTCCCCACCTCTCCAGCCCCCCGTCTCCACCTTTAATGATATTTAAGTAACTCTTTCCAAGGGGAATGGACACTGCTATTGTGAAAGTGAGGGGCCTTTATTTTCCCTTCTCACACCTGAGTCCCCTCAAGGGATGTGCCCCCTTGGCACCAGCGTGCTGCAGCTTCTACTCTCCTTACACTGTGCATAACTCCTGAATCTTTGTAAGGATCTGCTTATTCTGATCTTCTCAGGAATGACCCACAGAACAGGGCTAGTTTGGAAGCCTTTCATTTCCCTGCCCCCTTTTCTACCTGCAATAAAAGGCACCTAAGCCCTCCCTGAGTGGTGCTGGTGTTAATGTCTTACAAGACAGTGGGTAGGTCATTTTGAACGTGTTCTCCTCTTTCTTCCTTCATACAATATATGGTATAACCCCCTGCTTTTCTGTTTGGCATTAAGGATTCTATCTGAGCTTTCATGGGGTATCACAGCACCCAAAATCAGAGTGTGCTAGCTAAGGCAAAGGTATCACATATCAGAAGAACAGATGGATCCTTGTATCCTCCTGAAACCCAGACCCCAAAATTTCCCATAAAAGTATCCAACCAAATTAACCTCACAGAGCCCTCCAGATTTTTCTGTCCAAATCAAGATGCAGAAAATATTCCTGGTAGTTCTCCAGCTAACTCTCAAAAGGCAAAAGCTTTCCAAACTTCAGGTCTATGCAGAGCTTCTCAATCACACACACACAGATGCAGGTACTGGGTAGGTCACACATGTTAAACAAGCGGGTGAAAACCTGCCCTGGAGACCAGATAACATCAACAGCCCCAGGATGAGACTGTGGAACTGCTTGTGGCAAGTGCGTGACTGGTTCCCACAGGGTTCAGCTGGTTGCTTGATGGGCTGAATGTGTTAGTCTGTCCATCAGGAGAAGAGTTGAGATGCCATTCATTTTGGGTCAAGTGGAGGTGAAACTGCAGCAGCTGAAGCACCCGAGTATGTTTGTGTAGGGAGCTCTGTGTGGGTGAGGGGTGACTGGAGGACACCAGCTCAGGGGATGATCAGTAGCAGATCTCTTCAACCAGCCCAGAGCAACTCAGCAGGCGACCACTGAGATTAGAGAAAAAGGACCCTTTTTTTTAAGCTTACCTCTAAGTTCCCCATTTATTTCCCACAAATTTAGGAGCCTTGAAAGAAGCACTTGGTGCCTTGCACAAAGCTAAGGCCACACAGCACTGCACGGGCGACTTTAGTTCAGATGGAGCATCACCCAGCCCTGATACCAGGCGGGTCTGATCCTGAAAACGCTCACAAAGATTTGGAGCAACTGCTGTTACTGCCTGCAGTTCAGTTCTACAGAAGGGAGAATGCATTTGGCAAAAATCAATCCATCAGTAGTTGCTTTGTGATAGTAGCTGGAGCAAAAAGAAATGGCAGAAGGCAAAAAAATTGAGTGTTTAACAACAGACCCAGCAGATTTTCATTATCCCACAAAGCTGCCATGTAGTTTTGGTGACAAGTAATATGAACTGCAGTCACTCATCACCTTTATAAGCACTATCAGCCAGAAACCTAGAAAGAGAAGCTGTCGGTGCACAAAGATGAGCTGCCCTGCTCCCCTCCTGGAGATAAGCACTGCCACAGATACAGGATTGCCGAGCAGCCTCCCACTGCCAGCACCTCCCCACTGGCTGTCACCTCTCTGCATCCTGGACCAAAAGGCTACAGCTCTGTCAGAGCCAGCTCTGGATCTCGCCAGGATTCAGCTGTGGTACCTGTGGAAGGTGGAGGTAAAGGAACCATTTTGCACTTGGTCTCGTGGGTTGATTCCTCTGTCACACTGGGGAGTGCAGCCAGGGCAGCCCCAGCACAGCACAGCACAGTCACGCTGCTCTGTTAGCCATCAAACTGATTCCAGCAATTTTCTTAATAAAACACACAGAGTCAGGACATTTCCCCATCAGAAAACAGCAACTCCTGCTCTTTTCCCACTCCATTATCAAGTCTGATGGTGTAAATTGCTGTAAGAAAACTGGTCTGTTTGGGCAGAGGACACTGCAAACCCATGGCAGGACCTTGGGACATTTGGCTGCTCTGCATAGCTGCATCCAGCTCTTCAAACAAATCCTCCAGAAAGGAAGGAACATTTGCCTGGTGTCACAGAACCATTCTCTGATTTGAAACATGTCCTATTAAGATCATATTCAAAGTTATTCCTACCCTTCCCATATTACAGGCAAGCCCATGGCCTATCTGAGCTCATTTTGCTGAGCAATGTGAAGCTGCCACCCTAAAAAGGGACCTGAATACCCAAACAAATGAAACTTTGAGAAAATTTCTGTAATTAAGTATCTCACCTTTTATTTTATTCATTTACACTTCTGGCACTGACAATTCTTTGAAGATATTTATTTTTATGTAAAGACCAAACTTCATTAAAGCAATCAGAAGTCAATTAAATAATTTTACATCACTTGAGTTTCAGAAAATGTACAACACTTTCATACATTATAGGCTTGACCGGTTGGAAATGAAAATGGCACATGTTTGACATGGTTAAGAAATGACTTGGACAACCCAGCAAATTGTTTTGCCAAAACCTGTTTTGTACTGAATACCACAGCCCATGCCCAGGGATTACAGTGTGCCTGATGGCACCATGTGCACATTACTATTCAGCATGGAATTATTACTATCAATTTGGTCCCCAATGATGTCTCAAATATTCTCAAATATTCTACATGGCATTTGTCACACAAAGATCTGGTTAACCATTTTGTAGAGGAGTGAGATTCACAATGGAAAGCAGAGGCATGGCTCGTGCCACTTCCCAGCGATGTCCCGGACCAGCAGGACACTGAGCACATGGAGAATATCAAGCACATCAATCAATAATAATCCCAAAAATAATGGGATGATAATCCCATCAGTTTCATGGGGACTGTTGGAACACTTGAAATCAAACAGAAGGCAGGTGTGCACTAGGCAGGGCCCGCAGTGAATGAGCATCCCAGCACCATGAAACCATCTCATTCCACACCTGCTGAGGATCCATGAAGTTTCTCCTGCAGAAGTCACGATGATGGTCATACATTCAGTCCTCTCCAAAGTCTGTGCAATGTTTAAGGCAGCAAGGGAAATTTGCCTTTATTTTAACACTTCAGAAACAGATGGTTCCTTTAGAAATAGGTGGACAATATTCATAATTCATCAGTATGCTCCTTATTTATATAAATGTGATGAAAGGCCAAAGCAAATTTTGACAAAATGTTTCTCAACAAAATCAAGGAGTGTAACTGAACTGCAAGTGAAGCTTTAAAATTACATGTGCCAGATCATTCACATGTAACATACTGTCTAGGGACAATGTGAAAAAGCAGGGATTTAGATGAAGTCTGTATTCTTGAGGCCTGACTCTTGTCAAACTTCCCTTGGCATGAGTGAGTTCTACTGAAGCCAACAAGTGAGCACCTCTGATGAGAGGTGTGAGTAAGATTAAAAACATGCCGCTGGTTCACACTAACAGGTCATTGTGGCTAAAGTATATTCTCATATACAGAACTCTGCAACACTATTAACACCCATTTACAAAACACTACAGTGATGGTTATTGGCACATAAAAAACTCCTTCTCTATATGAAAACATACACAAAATAGATAAGAACTGCCATTTTTTTTTTCAGACTTTTAAAATCTATATATAGTTGCCTTTGAGGAATTTTAACCCCCAGTATCACAAACAACAATATTTCTTTAACAATGTTCACCTAGAATTTTACTGTGCTGACATTTTTAACACTGCCACAATCTAGACCACTTGTGGATTATGCTTAACTGTACTGTACACAAGGTGATGAAGATTGATAGAAAACCACTAAGATTTTTGCACAAAAATATGACTTGTTAAAATCCAGAGAACAATTGAGTCACTTTATAGGCAGCAGCTACATGTAAGCTGTAAATGTTACCCGCAATAAAAACACATTTTGCCATAAAGCACATATTGTGGCATTATCTGCTTCTGGCCTGGTACGAAAAGCTTGATTTTCTTCCCAATGCAGAGGAATGGGTTTGGTTAGCTTGACTCTCTCAGGAAAAAAAGGGCACACATATCTTACTCTTTTAAGTGCTTTGCAGAACTGTCTCTTCTGCCTTGATTTCTACCCCGAGATCACTCCCTGCTGTAGAGATTCTGCCTCTTTTGCAGTAGTGATGTTCAGCCAATGAAGCCCCTTATGCAAGTAAAGTTTCAAGAAGAGCACTGACGTTGAGAAGTAGAAACTGGGTAAAAAGCTGAGAAGTACAGGGTCTGTCTTTTCCATGCCCATGGAATGCCTGTGGGACTGCACCCAGTACTCCCATGGCCTAAGGCAAGACCCTTGCTCAGGGCCTGTAGCAGCGCCTGAAGGTCAAAACTTCTCCCCAGTGCTCAGCCCAAGTGACTATGAATGGCAAAAGAGATTTCACCAAGGGAAAAAGTACTAGCTTTGCCAACTCCACTGCCAACTCACCTCCACACAGGCATGGGAGAGGAGCACTAGAGTGCTTCTTCCCCTGACAGCCCCACCATTCCTATCCACAGGAAAACCACAGTCCCTTGCCCCATCATCCTCACCCCACAAGGGAGACAAGTCAGAGACTGCTCCCGTTGGCTACAACACCCATCTCTACTGAAACATGACTACGTGGTGCTTTTGATGCATCATTTCCTTCTTTGCCCCTCCCAAACCTAACTCCTACATGAGTGAAATGCTGCATTATCAACCCATGCAAAAGCAAGTTAGTGTTGGGACAACAGTCCTTTGTGATTTACCCTTTCTTGCCCCACAATTTCTGCCAGCACTGTCACTGCACCTCCCAAGGAAACAACGTCTACAAGTGACTGATCCAAGGTGCCCGCACAGCAATGCAACTCCAGTCCTCCAAATGACTCCTGGACCTTGCTTTGACTCTGTATCTATTTTCAAAACAGGTTTGGTTCTCTCGTTAAAGGATTATTTTGATCAACAAAGTGACAAGGGAAAGAAAAAGGGGCAAATTATCTCATTCCCCCAACACACTTTGAATTTCGGCGTGGTCAACAAACTACTATATGCAAATTAACACGAATTAAATTTAAAAATTTTTAAAATTCATCAGGACTTGTTTCTTTTATACTTCGTGTTAGCTCACAACATGTAGAGTCCGTAGATAATTCAGAATTAAAGCATCTAAAATTGCTCTGTATAATCAGTATGCCCAACTCTACCAGCAGTATTATTCTAGCACTCTGATGCACAGAATACCTGATTTAAGTGTGCAGTCCTTGTGAAGAAACAATTTCACATCTTCTGCAGAAAGCTTTCAATAAAAGAATATTGTGCTTGGACATATTATTTATGCTACTTCATAAATTAAAATCTTGTAATAAGAAATTATTCAGCTACACTGTATTCTTATTCTTCTATCTGGAATGTTACTAAGTCTACTTTTAGCAAAATTCTCTTAAAACTTAAAATACACATAAATATAAAAAATATTTGCAAAATAGAAACATTTTTCTAATTTTCTTCATAAACTCTAAATGTTCACAGATTGTAAAAATAAAACCCTAACAGCATGAGATTAATTTTAAGTATCTGATCTCATTTTTAATACACATGATGGTTGGTACTATGTTCTGTGTTTCTAAGGTATGGAATGCTGTCTTGGTGTGAAGTAACCCTAAAAGGAAGACTTGAACCCAGCTCTCTGTGGGCACGGAACAGGGAGGACAATAAAGAAGCCAATATATTTTGTAGCCTCACAACCAGTAGCAGTGAGGAATAAAATGCATGTTTCAGTCACTATGTCTCGTGAGAAAGGACAGGGGATACAAACCTTCGGAAAACTGTTTTCAGTAAGACTGAACCTGTGTGAGAAAACGAGCCCAGCGCCGTACGCGGCTGAGCGCCCCTTTGGGAACATCCATAAACAAGGCTGGCAGAGAGACGGTCTTCTGCTGCTAAACAGCCCCAGCACTGCCTGCAAGACACAAGAGGCTGCTGACCCCGTGGCAGTGACCTTTGCAGCCACTTCCCCTCAGCTGTGCCCAACACCAGGTTCCTCTCCCCGCGGGCACCAGCGCGAGCTCCGCGCTGGCGGGGCCGGCGCTGGGACGCCGGGTCCTGCCTCGCTCCCGCTCCAGCAGAACACATCAAGCAAGGGAACGTTCACAGGTGTGAAGGTGAGTGTGGCTCGTGCTTTTGGGGTGATCAGAACCTTAAGTCCCCATCCCCAGATGCCAGTAAATACCCACTCAAACCTACCAGCTGCGTAAGCACAGGCTGGCTGTTCCACACCTACTCACACATTGCTGTAGGTAACAAAAGTGCTCCCCATACAGGTCTTCAAACACACATTTTTTGGTTTCAGAAAAAAATTAATTTCTCCTTAAAACGATTTTGTTCTTGTCTGTGCCAAGCATCTCTTTTTCTCATTTCAGCTACTGCACCTTCAGTGAAGGCTTCAGCAAGGTGACAGCCTAACGGAGATATCTGCAGCGGGGTGTTTGTAGAGAGGTCTGAGGACCTGAGCATTTTCAATAGATAGAGCTGGAGATCTCAGCATTTTCTATAGCTGGTGCTTTCAAGCATAAAAATATTGTGCGCTTAAATGGGAGGCAAGATGGAAGGCATGAGAATCCAGCCCTGTCACCACACAGGAGATGTTCAAGGTCGAGCTGCTCTTTGCAAAGATTAATTTGAAATTCCCTCTGTCCGCTATGTTTTTCCCTTTTAGCCCCAGTCACGTCACAGAAGGATTCTTTAAAATGTTTTCTTTCCAAAAATATTTCTCTGATTAACAAAAAAGAAAAGAAAACAAAACACACCCAATCCCTGAAGGTCAATACTTGGAGAATAAGAACTCCCCTCATAGAAGATTAGATAACATAATGTCAGACTTCTTTACAACAACAAAACCCCATGTTATCCAATACAAACAATCTAGTAACAAATGTCCAGGCTTGGTTTTGATAGCAATCCTACATTAAAAATATTTTTCAACCCAAGAAAAACACACAAACTAAATCTATAAAAGCTAATGAACTTAATGATTTCTTTAATCTTTACACAATGAAAAATAAATGCATTTTTACCAAATAAAAAGGCATCAGCCCACAGGCAGAGGAATTTTTCCACATTCTTTCATGAAGCAAATGTTTCAAAGATAAGAATTTGAATTGTTGATGCTTTCAAACTCGTATCTTTGAAGACTTAAAGCAGTGAGGACAGGACAAGGGGAAAAAAATAACATAATATTTTTATGTAGCTGCATAAAATTCAATTTGCCAAGGCAAGCAATCATGGCAGGCAAATAAAATACCATTCATATTTTCATTACCATGTTAAAGGTAGCCAATTTAGTTTTATGCCTGACATTTTCTTGACAAGTTTGCAATGCTTCAGTAAGGCAATTAATATGAGATGCAGGCTTCTGCCTATTGCTAATATTTCTCTTTAGATCCAGCAAGACACCAGTTGACTAAGGAAATTTTGAAGAAATATGTGCTGGGAGTGATTTACTCTGCACATGTGGAGATAAACTGAAGGCAATAATTATTCACAAGCAAAAGGCGCAGGAGGGATGACCACTGTGCATTTAGCAGCACTAAACCCTCTCCCCTCCTTCTCTTTCTTGTAGCTAATGGTATTTTTGTGTTCAAAACTAGGCACAAACCAGTAAGTTCAAATGCTAAAAAGGAAAACAGAATTTTTTTCTAACTGAAGCCTCTATGTTGAACCTAGCAATATATACCAGTACATTTGTACGTGTGGCCACAGACTGAGCTGTTTTCCTGCTGTCAGTAATTAATTTTCCAGTTTCTCTCACAAACATAAACTCCCAACCACAGTGTGTACTCAGGAGCAGCAGTGGGTGGATAACCTGGTGTAGCACAGACACACACCACCCTAGTGAACCCCCATCCAGGTGAGTATGGCTCTCTACTTGTTATCTCAAATAAATAATGGAAGTTCTCTTCGGGTAAATTTGGGAAATGTCCATCTGATGGATACAGCATGTATTTGTATTTTCCCAATCAGTTAAACCTTTTAACTGGTTACTGTTACAGCAGCTTATGCATTCGTCCTTCATCATACTGCACAGCAGAGCTTCTTCCTTGGCTCCTATGGGATGGGGATCCGACACCTGTCAGCTGCTTTCTCATCAGCCACTCCATTATTTTAGCTTTTGTCAATATTGGAGATAAGGACAGCCCCTGACCATCTAGGATAGCCTTCTGTATTCATCTGGTACAGTGCACCCTACTAAACACCTGGGGATGGAGCAGTGTCACACACTCTTGGTAAAGTCACATAATTGTGGAATTCAATCTCTTCTGGAAGTCATTGCTTTTAGTTATCAAGAAAACACTAGCATATTGAATTTCCTCCCAAATGGAGCATTTTTGAAAATGAAGGCATTTTTAAATACACAGTAGAAAGGAGAACCAGACCAGAAGCAGGGCAGTGAGGTCATCAGAGAGCTGCTTTTCCCCCAGAAGGCTTTTAAATGATTAAATACATCAGCAGCTGAAAATTATTCCACATCAGAAGCATCATTGTCAGAAAGATGGTAATTACTTCCCTTCACCCGAATATACTCAATATACCTCCCTTCATCAGAATCTGACATACCACATGTACATAGCCTGTTTTCAAACAAAGATTCAATTTCCTCCAGTTTTTTCCCTTTAGTCTCAGGAAGGCAGCCATAGAGGAAAACCAGTCCCAAGGCAGCAAGCCCTGCGTAGAGGAGGAAGGCTCCTGCAATGTAAAACAATTGTCACAGTCAGTTACAGAGGTTCCTATCCCTTCTCTGTGACAGAGCACAGGGAGTGACAGAAGCAGCAGGCTGTGGCTTCAAAGGAGAGTGTAAAAGCAAAGGCTGGAGCAGCAGGGTTACAACAATGAGCTGTGGGTATAGGAGAAGGACTCTTTATTGCCCTATTCCTCAGCAAAGTAAATTGACAAAGGCAATTCCAATTCATGTGAAAGGTAATAATACACGTCCTTTCTGGGCAAGTCATTCTGCTCTTAAAATAAACAGCAATTAGATAATCACATGCCCAAATAAAAAAAAAAACCAGATGTGAAAGGCAAGAGCTTTCTTAGTTTGTCTTGACAGTGAAGGGCACAATAAGACAACTCCACAAAATGTAAAGTTCTAGCAAAAGAATGAGTCACAATTAAAATCATGTTTGTGACCCTTACACCTAACTATTATTTAAAAGTGCTTTGTGGTGACAATTAATACTAAGAGCTTGTTCCTGTCCACAATCCACTATACCTAGAGGGGCTGAGCGGGTACCAAAGAACCAACAAACATTTACCTAGTGTTGCTAGACTGATGGCTCAAAGGAATAACAAGTAGAGCTGAAAGGCTCTGCACTAGTAAGGATTTGAAGGTCACATCAATTCCCTGGCAGCTTAATGTGATTTAAATGACTTGTACTGGAGTGGCTGAGCAGCAACCTGACACACACTCTACTGGCCCCCACTGACAGCACTTTATCCACAGCTGTATTTCTGCAGAGACCATCTGACACTGGCCTTGGATGCCACTATAAACTGGAAAACTGCAGATGCTGTCACCTTCAGTGGGAATCAGCACTATTTCACTAAGTCAAAAGTGGGGTTTTTCCAGCTCTTCTGTTTTAATCAACTGTCCAGGTTCTCAGTTAAGAACAGAAAGAAATGTTTGTTATGAAACCTGGACCAAACTCTATGATCCAAGCAGGTTGTATCAGATCTCTAGTCTCACTAAACCACAGTGGGTTGAGAACACTGCTTTGACACTTCATAGCAAAACCAATGGAGAGACCCAGAATCCAGAGAAAATCTCAGTGCCAGTGGCAGTACAGCACATATGGACACGTACTGTTACTCACCATAGTATGTCAGATATTCAGCTGTATGCAGAAATGTCAGAGACACGAGCACATTGAAAACCCAGTTGACTCCAGAAGAACATGCATTTCCTGTACTTCTGGCCCAAAGTGGATAAATTTCAGAATTGACAGTCCAGGGCATAGGACCCATCCCTACGAATTAGGAAAAAAAAAAGATCAATCTGACTTTAATGGCTGGACACAAAAAGAAATTTAACATGTAGCCTCATTATTTGACATTTCACATGTGAAAACAATTATTTTCTTACCAGGTGCAAAGAAAACCAAATACAAAATAAGGCCTAGGAGTGCTGTCCAAGAGTACGGAGTGGGGCAGAAATTGTATGCCCAAAACAAATCTTCCTTTTTGAATACGGTTTCATTTGAACACCTGAAAATCAACAAAAACCCTTTTTACTAAAGAATAATCAAGGCAATAGTTGACATCGCAATATAAACATGGCAAGTAATGTCTTAATAAAAGCTGGCCACTGCACAAGTAAGATAAAAATACTTAATTCCTGTTAATTTACCAGGATCTTTGAGCAAAGTTCTACTTTCAGAAACGTGGTTTTTTTTTAAAGCCTGGTCTTAGGAAGAGTAATCAGCACAACATTCCTGAATTTAAACACTTGCCTTGTGTTTACAGATTTCCTTCAAACAACCAATCTTTACTACACAAGTGGTGATACCAGAGCCAACAAGACCAATTCACAGGAATATCACACAGTGCAAACCCAGCTGCAGCAGCAGGACTTCTGCTAAAGATGCTGCACACAAGGATTTAGGATCAGATGGAAGTTAGTCCTCACATTTCTGATGAACCAACTACATGCTACACATTTCAGGTGTAATCAGCAGTGTCTATGGAGTGTGCCAAGGTCAAGTGAAGCTATAAAGAAGAGAGGTGTTTATTTTCCTTCCTACACAGTGAAATAGTTTAGAAGTAGGTAGCACTTGTAATTAGCTACTGAAAGAAAACATGTCTCTATTCCAAGGACCATGTGGAAATTCCATATTCTGAGGAATAGCTATAAGATCAGATATTTCCCTCTGACTGCCACAATATAACATTTTTTAAAGGGATACTGGCAACTTCAGTTTTTGTTATAATATTTTTTAAAAATTAACATTTGTTTAAAGGAGCAACAAGTTAAATGTAACTAGTGAAACTTTTCAGGAGCCACCACATCAATTGCTAGAGATTAAAAACCCTATACTTTTGGAAGAGAAGGCTTAAGCAGACACTACTCTTTCATATGCAAACAATATTATTTACTTGCAAAGAAGAAATCACAGAGAGCTGAACATCTGCCTGAGTTATGATTTCCTGATCAGCTGAGTACTTATGTGAAGGATATGACCCTCTTGACAGTAGGGAAACCAGAATGAAGATGCCTGGAAGGGGCAATAGGTGGGCAGTGAGCTGTGGAGCAACAGCCACCCTGCAATGCTTCAGAGTTGAACAGCAATGTGCCAAGCACTGATGACCAACCCACCACCACTCCTGGGGCAGAAATCTTCCTTATGTTGTCATTGATGAAAAGATGACATTTAAATCAGGATATCATGGTGAAGTCCCAACCCAATTTCAGGACAGTTGGAAATCCAAAGTTCCAAAACATTTAAAAGAGAGAGGTTAACCATACAAATACTGGGAAAACGCACATCTGAAACATTGGGAAAACCCTAATGCTGCCTTAATGGCAGTAACCTGTAAGATTTGCAGTTCTACTTTGCACTTGAGCAGCACCTGATCAAGTGGAGAAATGCTGAGCCCTTAATTTGGGGTTGGCAATGCAGCCTGTGCCAGCGTGCACCTTTCCACCCTTTCACAGCTCTGCCTTGCTGAGTCCCCCTGGAAAGGCCATCTCATCCAGGGCATTGATTCATTTTCACTCTTGAGGTGGAAAACACATAGAGAACAGGTCAGCTGAAAGACACGTCCTTTGTGCCTGGATACAGACTGCCCCACTGCAAGAACACAGGAGTGCTCAGTTTCACACCACTTTAACATCATCACTTTTGCTTCTTTTGCTGTTACTTGAATTTCATTTGCAGGTGTTTGTGATGAATACAAGCTGATGAGCACTTTTAAGCATCTCGATGCTGAGATGAATTCCTCCATTCTGCCCAGCCAGATTGGCAGCTTTGCAGAGAGGGCCTCACGCTTTCCCTCAAACAAAACTGTAAACAAAGACGTGATTTATTATCCTGCATCCTTCTCCATGAGCACAAACCAACATGCTGATTCATACAGACACAACTGCAGGCAGGTCAGCATGTTTCCTTCCCCTGCCATCTTTCCCCAGTTGTGTCCTACTTTTGACAGAGTGGAACACAAATGATACAAGGGAAAACCAGATGTCTCCAAAGTCTCCTGTGACTAAGGCCACTCATCTATTCTCTGCCATCTGCCCCTAATTGAGAGGAAGTTTTGTTGCAAAAAAGCAGATTCAGTGCAATGAAATGGGAAAAACAGCACTTGAGACTAGATTTAATAGAAACCTGGCAGTAATAAACTGTGCTTTGCTTATCCTTTAGTTGTAAACCAGCATGGTACACAGAGTAAAGGCAAAGACATCTGCATTTGCTGGCATCTTGCAGTGATGGGAATGTTAAAAAAGTAACACTCCTTCAAGGCTGGAGATTTGTTCAAGCTTTATTACTGTCCTAATTATACTGCTATACCCCTATTTCTATGACCTATTATTTTGCTGAAGAACATATATATAATTAGCATACAGTGTATTATAAGACAAAATTCTGAATTTTGTCCTGCATGAAGGGACTATGTATGATGGAAGCAGAGGAGCAGCTACCCATTGCTTCATAAGCTGAAACACAGAAGAAAATCAAATCATAGAATGGTGTGAGCTGAAAGGGACCTTAAAGATCATCAAGTTCCAAGCCCTGCCTTCCATGGGAAGGGACACTTTTCACTGTCCCAGGTTAGTCAGAGCCCTATCTAAACTGCCCCTGAACACTGCCAGGGATGGGGCATCCACAGCTTCTCTGGGCAACCTGTTCCAGTGCCTCACCACCCTCACAGTAAAGCATTTCTTTCCAACATCTAAACTAAACCTACCCTCCTTCAGCTTACGGCCATTCTCCCTTGCCTTATCACTACCTGCCCTTATAAAAGGTCCCTCTTTGTACTGGAAACCTGTGTAGGGTCTCCCTGGAGCCTTCTTTTGTCCAGGCTGAACAACTCCAACTCTCTCAACCTGGCTTCATAGAAGAGGTGCCCCAGCCCTCTGATGATCTCTGTGTTCTCCTCTGGAATCGCTCCAGCAAATCCATGTATTTCTTGTGTTGGGGGACCCAGACCCCACATGGGGTCTCATGAGAGTGGAGCAGAGGGGGAGAATCACCTCCCTCAGCCTGATGGTCACACTTCTTTTGACGGAGTCCAGGACATGACCAGATTTCTGGGCTGCAAATGCACACTGCTGTCATGTTGAGCTTCTGGTGAATCAACACCCCCAAATCCTTCTCTGCAGGGCTGCCCTTGACCCATGCTATGCCCAGCCATATTCACACTTGGGATTGTCTGGGTCAGGTGCAGGACTTGCACTTGGCCTTGCTGAATTTTATGATGATGAACTTTATCTACCAGCAGTCCTGGCAAACTGGAGAAGTTCCAGCTGACTAGAAGCTAGCAAATGTAATGCCTATCTTTATGAAGAGTCAGAAGGATGATCCAGGGAACTACAGATCTGTCAGCCTAACCTCAGTTCTAGGTAAGGTTATGGAAAAGATCATCCTGAGTGCCATTACATGGCACATGCCAAACAGGGATCAAGCCCAGCTAGTATGAATTTATGAAAGGCAGGTCCTGCTTCATCAACCCGATCTTCTCTATGACAAAGTGACCCACTTAGTAGGTGAGGGAAAAGCTATGGAGGTGTCTATCTACTTCAGTAAAGTGTTTGACACCATCTCCTACAGCATCCTCAAAAAACTTGCTGCTTGTGGCTTGGATGGGTGGACCCTTCAATGGGTAAAAAACTGCTTGGATGGCCAGGCCCAGAGAGTTGTGGTCAGTGGAGCTAAATCCAGTTGGCAGCCGATCCCTAGTGGTGTTCCTCAGGGCTTGGCTTTGGGCCAGTCCTGTTTAACATCCCTATTGATGACCTGGATGTGGGAATTGAGTGCACCCTCAGTAAATTTGCAAACACCAAGTTGGGCGGGAGTGTTGATCTGCTCGAGTGAAGAAAAGCTCTGGAAAGAGACCTGGACAGACTTGATCCCTGGGCTGAGGACAAAACTGCAGGAGGTTCAGTAAGGCCAAGTGCTGGGTCCTGCACTTGTGTCCCAGCAATCCCATGCAGTGCCACAGGCTGGGGCAGGAGTGGCTCGAGAGCTGTTTGGCAGAAAGGGACTTGGGTGTGCTAGTTGACAGTGGGCTCAATATAAACAGGGTGTGCCCAGGTGGCCAAGAAGGCCAATGGCATCTTGCCTTTTATCAAGAATATTGTGGCCAGCAGGACCAGGGCAGTGATCATCCCACTGTAGTCAGCGCTGGTGAGGCTGCACCTCAAATCCTGTGTTCAGTTCTGGGCTCATCACTTTAAAAAGGACATTGAGGTGTTGAAGCATGTCCAGCAAAGAGCAGCAAGGCTCATCAAAGGTTTAGGAAACAAATCTTATGAGTAATGGCTGAGGGAGCTGGGTTTGTTTAGTCTCGAGAAGAGGAGAATCAGGAGGTATCTCATCGCTGTCTGCAACTACCCAAAAGGAGATTGTAGTTAGGCAAGGGCTGGTCTCTTCTGCAGTGTCTGAAGTGAGAGGACCAGAGGAAATGGCCTTAAGCTGAGACAGGAGATTCAGGTTTTTTTCCTGTTAGGGTGGTCAGGCACTGGAATAGGTTGCCCAGAGAGTGCTGGAGTCAGCATCCCGGGAGGCGTTGAAGAGGCGTCTGGGTCTGGCGCTGGGTGATGTGCTTTAGTGGTGACAGTGCTGGCGCGGGGCTGACGGTCAGACTTGATGTTCTTAAAGGTCTCTTCCAACCCTGATGATTCTGTTTCTATGAGGTTCACATGGGCCAACCTCTCAAACCTATCCAGACCCTCTGGCATCCCTTCCCTCCAGCATGTTGACGGCACCACAGAGCTTGGTGTTGTCTGCAAACTCTGAGGGTGCACTCAATCCCTCTGTGCGTGTTATCAACAAAGATCTTAAACAGGACCAGTTCCAGTACTGACACCTGAGGAATGTCACTGGTCACTGGTGTGCACTTGGTCATTAAGTTGTTGACTGCAACACTCTGAGTGACCATCCAGGCAATTCCCTGTAAATGGTACAAGTGAAATCATGCAGTCAGGTACCAGTGCAAAGGGTTTGTATGTACCAATATGCTGGGTAATAGTCACATCAGTATAACACCACATCATAGCCTCTGAAATTACTGCCAAACCAAAAACACTGAAGTGCCACACTGAAAACCTTTACTGTGATTTTCTTTGGCTATCTGTTTTCTACAGGCTACTTAAGATGCACATCAGTTCCAATCAGTGGAAGTCTGACCTACTAATACTTGATGCAAAAAATTAAACTGACTGGAAATAAGAAAGAAGACCAGTAGATTTTCAAATTACAAGCATTATATGCTCAGTTTCAAAATCACAGAATCCATCCTCTATCAGATACGCTCTGAAGCTCAAAAGAACTAAAGCTTTGCTCCCCATCTCCTTAAATTACCTTCATATGGCACATAAAAGAAGGTAAGAAAATCGCTGAGTGGTCTAAAATATTATTGCAAATAACAGGAGGATGAAACAGGATAAAACCATTTCCTTGATAATCAATGTAAATTTTCCCAATACTCGAGCCATTTTGGCTTTACAATAACTCTGAAGTACAACACTGAAAACCCCAGTGTGGGAAATGGCTGGGAAAGACATAGCACAGGCACAAGACAGAGACCAATTCGATTTTCTCGTCAACTTTCCATTAATTTTTGCTTTGCTGTAGAGTGAGGACTGTCTAGACCCAAAGATACAGTTTTTTGTGGGAATTAATTGTTTCATTCTGAACAGTTCATATATTTTTAATATGAAAGCTGCTGAGTTCTCATTGTCTTTTAAGCCCTTCAGAAGCATCTTAAATGGATTTAGAACAAAAGTCTTAAAAGGTCAAAATTCAAATCAAGTCAGGCAAAGGAAATTACTTCTGAAGAAAATCTCTAATGTGATCGTCCATCTCTGTAAAATGCTTGTTAGAACAACATATTTAAAATTTATACATTCTGCTCTGAGACAAACTTTGACATCAGGTGCTGATGGCACAGAAAGATTTTACAGCTAATTCACAGTTTCACTAATCCCCCATTTCTTTGTTCTAACAAAAGTAAAACTACTTAAGGACTGCTCTTATGCCAGACTTTTGTGCCTGGGTTATCAGGATGATGATAATCTACAATTTGCCAATTTAAGTCTCAAGTGTAAAGCAAATATATTTGATTTACTAAAAATCTCCTTTAAGGAGATTTTTAAAGTCTCCTGTGTAGAGTGCTGACTTTTACATCATGGCAATCCACTAAACAATATAAAATTATTCCAAGTTTATTGACTCATGTTTTTATCCGAAGTCTCTCATGGAAAGGACAGAGGACAAAAGAGTCATAACTTAAAGTAGCTGCTGTTTGTACAGAGGAAGGTTTTTGTGGATGATGCTTGGGAACAACTAAGATTATTTATCCACAAGCAATTACTCATCCTGTAGAAGAATCTGGATCTCAACATTTGGGTTAGTTCTCGTAAGTTCAAGCCCATCTTCTGCTGCTAAAGGTATTTAGTTGTCTGAACAAACCCCCAACTATCTTAGAGGGCGGAATTTAGCAAGGTACCAGAGGAACTGTATAATAACTTGGTGGCAGTCAGACGTGTAACTAAGGAGAACTTTGGAAACCACCTCTACCCTGTCCATCAAGTGGCCTCTCAAATCCACCCATGCACATCCAAAATAGTTACATTGGCACAACCCACAGAAAACAGTTAAACCATGAGGTATAGTTTCACTGTAAATCAGCATATTCTGATTTAAAGAAAAATCCTTGCTCCTTTTTTATGCACATGGTAAAATGCTGTCTGAAGTATCAAATGAACTGCAACTCTTGACCTGAAGGCGAATGGATTACTTTAAACCTGACTAATGTCTGAATCAATAATTCCTAAGCTTTCTCACAGTTCCCTAGCTACTGTTGTCCATGCCTCAGAAGCTCCACGCCTCTCTGAAAGTTTGCATTTATCACTTTGACTTTATAGTTTACACAGAGAAATAATTCATCCATTAAACCAGATGTTGCCTAAAAATGCAGATGAATCTTTTTACACCAGATGACAACAATTGGAAAAACAAAAAATCAAAAAAAAACCAAAAACCAAAGCCCCAGACAACCAGAAAAGAACAACAGATGCAGCCTTGAAAAACTATTGCCATAAAACTTGGTGGGATTCAGCTACACATTGCTTAACCTGCATCGCATAAAATACAAGCAGAGTTTGGGGACACTTATCGAAGCCTTTTGCTATGACTGGCGAAGAGTTTTTAAAATACTAGCATATGCTTCAAAAACTAGAAAAAATAGTTTAGTTCACAGCAAAGAAAGCAAATTGCACCTCAGGAGATGACTGGTGCATGATGGAAGAAGTTTTTATCACATTGACCCCGCCCTGCTACAGGATCTATCCATTATAACTACAGACTTGAAGATCTTAAGGGTTTTTTCTAATATAAATGATTCCATGATTCTCAGTCATGTCAGAACACACGTGTGTAAGAGACTTAGCACACGGTTCTGATTTATCTCTGTCCTGGCCACTTGATCACAGATGAACATAATTTTTTTATATTATTATTTACTTAACTAAAAATCTTTAGATTTGATTTCAAACACTTTCACTTTCCCAAGCTGAGAAATTTCAGCTTTGCAACTGCACCTGAATTTGCCCAATAAATAGATTGCTGGAGCTGTTATTCAGTCTGAATAGACTAAGCAACAGCCTGGAAACAGGAGCAATTTTTTCTCATGACAAATAGTTCTCCAAAATCAATCACATCAAAGGGATTCTTAGCTGTTTGCTGATCTGGACATTTCAGTTCTTTTGTAACCACCTATTAGTGGATTCTGAAGTGTGGGCAACGCAGTTGTTGTGTCTGTCGCCAAAGGAAGAAGCTCAACTGTCTGACAGAGCCAGCTGGACACTCCTGAGCTGTGGGGCTGAGGCAGCACCTTCAGTGGGATCAGATAACTCTCATCTCCCAATGAAAGATGTTCAGATTGGGATTTGCCTTAGCCTTCTTTTATCCTGTACAGGCACCTTCCAAGCCCTCGTGGCTACCTCCAAGCTGTCAGCTACAATTCCCCACTCTGCTGTCACACCCCAAGTGTTTCAAGCTCCATTCTTCGTCATATCTACCAGGAGGGGAGAGAGACAAATCTCTGCTACTGCCAGAACTCTGTCCATCAGGCTTCTCCAGCATCTTCTGTGCACTCCTTACCTTGAGCAATGGACTCAAGCTAGGCAAATGCAGAATAATGTTTTAAAAAAAAATTAAAGCCCAACCATTTCAGACCTCACGGCATCTGACAGCACACTCAAAAACTGGGAGCAGAAATAAGTATATACCGGGTTTTTGCTATAGGAGGCACAATCACCTTGATCACACTACACAGAGATTGAACTTATCTTTCTTTCCAAGCTTTCTCCTACTCTTCCAAAGTATCAGATGGTAATAAAGTGTCAGGAAACATCTGATGTCTCTGTGCTCTATAGTGTCCTATCCTAGTCCTAATTCTGATTCTGACTGGACACACTTGGTTTACCCCAGTACAAATTAAAATTAACTAGTAATAATTAAATTGCATGATTTCATAATCATAAATAATTCAAATATTATATTAATAGCACATGAACTTGTGAGAGGTCATACAACTATGGAACATAATCAACCATTCACTTAACAAATACCTAGTAGTTTAAGGTACAGAATTTTAATGGGCAGAATTCAAATTAAAACCTGATCAAAATGCAAAATCTTAATTAGTTTTGAGCATAAGCATCCTAGCTGAATGTCACTGTCCTTCATGCATTTCTGCCTATGATCATTTTAACTACTTCAATCACTAGGTAACAGGTCACAGTCTCAAAATACGGTATTTTTTGTTTCAACGTTGGACACTTTCAGCTACAAAATCAGCTGTTCAGCTGAGGGAAAAACAAAGAAGGAATGTGGCTTCTTTCTTTCATTTTTTTGGTAAAATGCTTCAAAACTGCCCCAATTTTCAACAAAGGCATGAAACATAAGATAACACAAAAAATATAAAGATAACATAACATAAAAAAACCAAACAAAAAACCAAAACAAAGTTCATACATATTGTGTCTTGATTTTGTTAAAAAAAAGATAAAAAGATATTTTTGCACTGTTTCTGCAAAAGGATTTTAAAATGTTTTTATATATATTTAAACAAAATTAGCATCTAATTAAATAATTTCAATAAAATCCTCAAATATCTAAATATATTACTGCATGAACTGAGTGCACAGAGATCCCATCTATATCCATTTATATCCAAGTCTAGGAGTACACTCAACAAACAGCTGGCAGAAAACAACTTGGTTAACACCAGCTAAGGGGCTGACAGGTTGAAATTGTAGCTGTAAAAATTAGTATTCTCCAGTTAAGAAGGCATGACAAAAATGGGTTTATTATGTATACCCAGAAGACCACTTTAAGGCTTATAACTGAAAAATTCATTGATACCAACAGCAGTGAGTGATAATTACAAGATGGAGAATAAAATACCAGTGTATCTGATAAATAAACAAGAGTACAATCTGGTAATTATTTCTGGAGAGATTCTTCATAAAGCTGAATAAATAGTTTAAAGATGTCTTTTTTTTTTTTTTGGTAAAGATAGTGGGGGTTTTTAAAATATATATTCTGAAGATTTTTTTCTCAAATTGAAGTATGACTCAGCAGCTTGATATGCTGATATTTAGTGGCAGGAAATATTTCTCAAAAACACCAGAGAAAGTTTCACTGGAATTTGACATGATACAAGGTTAAAGTTACAGCAAGGTAACGTTAAAGGAGCGGCAGAGCCCATAGCTGTGAAATGTTTTCATGAGAAGATGCAAGAATATTTTTTTGCAACTTCAAACATAATTCTGCATATTTACAAGCTTAAAACGGTGTATGAAAAAGCAACAAAGAAAGAGTGAACCATTTCAGGTGAGGGTCAGAAGGCAACAGCAGGCAATATAAGATTTCTGCCCTTTTTCCCCCTGTCACGGGCACACTCCAATGGTTTACTGACAACTTACATCTGTGTACTTTAAAGACTAAGACCCTCAGTAACTTTTCCTGCTTTTTCATCTGTAGAATACCCTGATTTGAAAAATTTAAAATAACCACAGAGTGTTTCACAACCACTAAACTGTCTGACAGTTCTTATTGAAATGTTCTTAGTATGCATATAAATCTGATGTTTGTCCCTTCAGCATATCCTGTTGCTAAGGTTTGTGGCTCTACAAGCAGTTGTGCCCAGTGGTCCACTGAGATTTCACCTCTCACTAAAAGATTTTTATTTGTTCATGTCCTTGAACAACTTTACTAACCCTAAATCTTTTATTGCTCTTTCAAGACAAGTTTTACTATTTCTTGCAGCTTCCAAACTACTGATGTGCATGAGAATCCCAACCACGTTCTAAATGCTTTATAAAGAGGTGGGCTCCAGCAGAGTGCCCTCAGCAAGTCATGAAGCCTCCCAGATTCCTGTGCTGTTTTTAAAATGTCTCAGCCAATCCTTACAAAAAGCAAGATCCAGTAAGAGACAAAGAAACAGTTTAGTTCAGTCCTAATTCTCAAACTGAAAAATTTCAGTTAAATGCTGCAGTTCTCCCTGTTTCTTTCTTTTGGGTATTATCAACTCTTGAAGAACTTCACCAAGGTGCAGATCAGCAAAGAATGTTTAGAAATTTCAGTAAATATGATGGAGATGGTACTATCCAACATTCTGAAGCCTTTGTCATGATCAGTAAGTATTTTAATACGACAGTAATATCAAAAAATATAACTCACTGCATTCCACCAGATGGAGTGGAAAAAATGTCATGATGTGGTAGAGGAGAAGACCCACAATTTGGGTACCACAACACTTTTATACTCATGTATTCGTGCACAGGTCTTGATGGAGACATGATGTGTGTGATGGGGCTGTGGCTCAGTGATGTGACTTTCACACAAGTGGCCAGTGGGACATGAGAATTCCTCTCCCACCACCCTGGTGGCTGCCACAAAAACTCCATCTAATTGTGTTCACTGCAGTCAAGCACAAACTGAAAAGAAACATCTCATGCCACAGGAAGGGCACAGGCACATGGCAAACCCTCACAAGAAATGACATCTGGGAATATTTAACTGCTTGTGAAGTGGATGCCATCTCACAGATTTTAAACATAAGCACAAAGCTGTCTCTGCATGACAACCAGCAAAAAGGTATCACACAGGCATTCTGGAAACAGAATGAGCTATTATTTCTCTCCTGGCAGCTATCATGGTTGAGAAAGGCTTGTGGACTCCCTGTGACCCCAGAATGTGCTTTAAGATTGTTTAGTGGCTTTTCTGTGGTTATACAGAAATAGTTCACTTTTGGAACAATCCATTTCAACAGTGAGCATGCACATTCAGTCTGGCTTCATCCAGTCATTGCCAGCTTCCCCTGCTTCTCTGAAAGGAGGGAGTGCTCATTAATGGTTTGGCCATTTCTTCTAAAAGACAAACCTTTGGGAAATTTCAGTGATGAGCACTAACTGGAAAGTGTCTATCAGTCACCTTGGGGGCTGCTGGAGCTAACTTGTGCTGCCCGAGGCTTTCCAGCAAAACCCAGACAGATTTGGTCCCTCTCTATTCCTGCCTGCAGGTGGGCAGGCTTCATTCTGTTGGAGCTCTTTCAGGACAAAAATGCTTATAAATTTCAGAGATTCAAGTATTTTTTGTTGGAGGCAGACTGGCATGAACATTTGTGATAGACTAGCTCATTAACAATTTCACTTCACTGTGTGCAGACCCCTCGCTGCACCTCAGTGCTCCTGGTCTTTCCCTGAACTATAGCTGTTCTGCTGCTCCCGGTGGTTTTGGTGGAAGTTCTGGGTCATCCCTGCTCTGACACATTTGAGAGCTCATGGGTGGAGCACCAGACTGCAGTCAAACTACTGACAGAACTGGGGCAATAGAATGGGAGAACTTCTAGCTCTTTCCAGATTTAAAAGCATTTAGTCTTTCTGATTGTATTTCCTTGCAGCATTGACACTCAGTAATAGAATTACTGAAACAAACTGAAGATTTATACTGAAGATTATGATGTTGAATGCAGCGTTTTAGAATTTCATGCAGATTTGCCTTAAAATCAATCTCCACCTGATGTTTAATCTCATTTGTTTTTTTCACCTGAATTTACATTTCATTTTCATAATAATTATAATTTCTAAAGTTCTTTTGGTTATAACAAAAATCAGCCAGCTGTCTAATCACTGCAGAAGTATCAGCTCTCCCAGGAGATGCCTCTTTCATACGGTAGATAAAGACAGATCACTCCAATGAATGCTGGTGGGAAGGGCTGAGTGTAAGGCCCAATAATAATAAGTATAAATATTTTATTATTAACTGAAGAAATATTAACAGAACAGCATGCAGAACTGCTGGCATGGCATAAGAAAGTCTATTCTCTAGAAGACAGGCAAAGACCAGCTGCAAAGGAACAAAAACAAGCATTTTTTACTCCATTAGTCAAGGAACTTCAAGAGAGCTCATGGTCACAATTTTAGACATCTGAACTTGATTTAAACAAATTCCATCCGGAATTCCTATTCTGACTTAAACTTACTTAAAGTGAACTTTATTGATGCTTGTGCTGTTCACCATGTGCCAGTGGTAGTGTTAAAGTAATGTCATCATCTCAAAAGCATCACTTGAGTTACAATTGCCAAAAGTATTTCTAAGACCTTGGTAATTAAAGACCAAAGAAATCAAGGTGATTGTTGTAACTTAGTATCAAGGTAACTCAGCAAAAATATTCACTGAAGTTTGCCATCCTAATGAAACAGGTTCTATGTTACAATCTTTTTTTTTTTTGGAATGTTTCCAAACACTTCAGAAAACAATAAAGAGAAACAAATGCTTTTAACTACCCCAAAGTTTTAGACATACAGACACACTGTAAAAACTGTACTTTCATGTTGAAACCTGGTATGTGAAGTTAGCTAAAAATGGCAAGATTTTATAGTTCAATTGAGGAAAACCAAGCAAGTGCCACCCAAAGCCCAAACTCGAACCACAGACGGGTCATGCTGACAATTCTGACACAGCCTGGGTGAGCTCTGTGGCTGCAGGCACACTGCTGAGGCTTTACAGATGGTTTACTGCTCACTCCAGGCAGCAGACCCTGTGCCTCCCTGCCAAAACTCCACCGAACAGAAACAATTTTCCACAGAGCTGCTAATATCTTAAAATCTCAGTCAACCACATATTTCAATGGGAACTAAAGAGACAATAAAGTATCAATCCTTTGGAAATTTCTACTGAAACAAAAGGAAAGAGAGGAGGGGAAATAATTTTCTGAATTTGCTTTTTGTGGTAAATCTGAGACAAAAAACCAGATAAGGACAAGGAGTTAAAAAAGAGATCAATATTACAAGTATTAGCATGCCTTTTTAGCACTTCCCTGCTCTATTTAATTTCTAGTTATTGACATACATATAAAGTTTATATTTCAATAGTTCTAACAATAACATTTTGACCACCTTAACCTTCCATCTGAGTACTGAACTGTGACATTCGTTTTCTGTAACTGCAATTTAGACACAAATATTACATTTTAACTACTGCCAGCAACTGTTTGCCATCACAACTGAAATCTAACCAGACAATACTTAAGATCTTGCATTCATTGTTTTAAATAGATGATGGTACAGTATTTTTTAAACGGAGTTTTTCCCTGATTCCAGTAGGTGGCAATAGCTCTGCCCTGAAAAGCTCAGAGAAACCTGTTTCAGAAAGGGAATCAAGCACTGCATCCCCACCCATCCCTGCTGTACCGGGGAGGCTCTGAATTAAATCACCCAAGAGAGTTCTCCAAAGAAGATTCCTCTGCTGTCAGCCCTAAAATTCACTGCAAATCATTAATGTTGTAACTGAAAATGGAACCCTAAGGCTCTAAGAACACTTAAAACAAGGTAATTATTTCATGCTTCATTTGTGAGAGTGAACACTTAACACAGGGTGTTGCTCTGCTTTCATTTGTGCATGCAAGTGCAATACCTATGCCTAATTTAACGAATTTTATAAAATACATAAATGGTAACTGGTTACATTATCTCTACTTTATGAAATTTATGAACTTTGGGTACCAAAGTCTTCATTGTTATATGCAACTCAAAAGTCCGGGATCTGACAGTAGAAGAACTCAGCAGAAATCAAAGTAATAATCTATTTTCCATGGCCTCTGACATCTAAAAAGAGTTTTACATAAATAAGTGCTTTTTAACAGTAGTTATTTTGCCAACAAAATACACTAAATGGGAACACACCCCATCTGAATCACAGGCCTGAAGAACTCAAAAGTCATGCAGAGCCTCAAACTCGTGCTCTATTATTATCTATGCAAAGCTAATGTGACAGCTGTGGAAAGCTGCAGGACAAAAGGAATTCTATACATCCTGCAAGGAGGAAGAAATGGGCAAAGCTGCTGTTGAGAAGTATGACCTGCCACCTCACAGGCTGCCCACTTCCTAGCCTGTACTAACCAACAAGCTGAGCTGAAGTAGGGTCACAACTGTAAATCAAATGAATCAATAATTCCAGTTCATCTTGCACCAGTGAGGGACTGATGTTACTGCTTCCATTCTCAAGGAAATGAACCACACATTCTGTATGTGCAGACAGCACATACAGTAATTTCTATGAATTAAACTTATCAAACATATTTAGTTATTCAACAGTCCTACTTCAGAAATGTGTTGATTTACTTTCCCTTAAAAGTAAAAAAAATACTCTAAAAACTTCATTTGTTTAAGAAAGGAAGATATGAAAATTTTACTATATCAGATGTTGTGATTATTGAAGAATTATTTATTATGGAATAAAGGTATGTAAGATGTGGATTAGGGATGCTGTTAAATGTACAAGCTGCTGTATGGAGGTCTGGGTTTGGTCCCGTTGAATGTTCTTTATCAATAAAAATCCCCAACCACATGGGTCTTTCCAAAATATTTTCCACCCTCCAAACAAAGAAAATTTCATTTTAGTAAATCCATTTCATAGCTTAAAAGCCTAAAGGAATCTGCTGAGACAGTCTTCACAAATTATTTTTACTTAAATTCAAACTCCAGAGTCAATAACCAAATAAATGTGAAAAACAACTATTGGAAATTCTCCCCTCAGAAAAAAAATCCACATGCTCTCAAATACGAGTCAGGTCCCTTTCCTTGGCTCCAAGGCAGAAGGGGCAGTCCCCATGTCTGTCCCAGCAGCAGCTCCCTGCATGCTCACTCTGCTCTGCCCCTCTCAGATGCCCGGGGATGAGCAGAGCCGGGCTGTGCTCTGCCCCTGCTGCAACTCTGCCCCGGAGTGAGGCACGGATGCCTCTCAGTCTGTCCCTGAGAAGATGAGCAGCTGGAGAAGCTAATTAGCAGCAGGCTCCTCTGGGCAATAAAAGACTCTCTAATGTACATTTCATATGGAGAGAGAAAAGCTGCAGGAATTATCTGCATACTCTGAGCACACTGATGAGAGACTGATAATTCTCTCGTACACACTGGCATCTTTTCTCCTTCGCTTTCCTATCTGCTTTGTCAAATAGGAGCAACCACGCTTTTTAAACAGGGAACAAGATTATTTTCCTTCTAGTTCCCCTTCAGCTGAAATAAGCAGAAAGCTTGCTTCTTCAGCAGATGTATATTTAAATTTTGAACACCATACAATCTTCTTCTTTGGACCACTTTTAAAATGAAGAGCACTGACTCAAAACATTTTTCCATTTAAATAACAGATTTTTTCCAGACACAAACCAGCATTTGATAGATAATGTTTTAGCTCAAGGGCCACATTTGTTTTTATATTCCAGTTACCTCAGTGCTGTAAGCATCTGAAGTAGTTGTAACAAGTAACCCAAATAGCAGTTTTTGTGTTGGGTGTCTCCAACAAGTAAATACTGTCTTCAGCATATAAACTAAACATTTCCCAGTCAGAACACATTCCCTTCATAACAGGGCTTCTTTTCCAACATCCAGAATTTTCTACTGGTTGAGCAGAAATACTGTGCTAGAGCTATTAATAGTAATTCCTAAGTAATTATCTGAAAGTAATGTAAATAGTTTCAGTTTAAATTATCATGTTGCTCTGCTCACTATTTTAGACCTAAAATGCAGCTATAATATACAAAGTATCTTATTTGTACAGGCATTATATTAAAAAACAATTATGTTATAATAATAATAATTTTAAAATGTCTTCCCCCTTTAGCAAGTTAAACAGTTAAAAAAAAGAGACAAGACTATCTTCTATTAAAGCTACATAAAATTCCACCCTCAATTATTTAATTACACCCTTACAATATTTCAGTGCATATATAGATTTCACCATCTTTATATATGCTTAAAAAGAGCTTATTATGGTTTTCAGGTCCATCATTAAGTAATTTCCTTTTAAAAGAACTTAGAAGTGTGATGTCTTAAAGATAGGAGCAGGAAGAGTAGCTGAAAGTATCTGAGCATTAAAATTCCACTTATTTTACTACGTACTCCTGCATCACCAATAAGACAGGCTCATCAAGGATTAAGAAAACAGTATTCTATATTACTTTACCTTTCTATTCTTCCACTTTGCTCTTACCAGTTTGCAGAAATGGCTTTAAAATATGCATATGAGATTTCTTAAGTTTCTCTTCTACATCCTTTTTACAAATCACACTGGTATATGCAACCATTAGACTGTGATTACACTGTCTGATAACCTCCTCCCAGGAAAGACCTTGTGCCTTAGAGTTTAGGCTGACAAAGACTGAATTCAGTTTCAGATCTTTTTTTCATTTCTGTTTTCGCACACCTCACTAATATATATTAGATATTGCTGTGCTGAAGTACATACTCCTAATCCAACAGGACAAACAGGATTGTGTCTTGCCACCCAGCTGCTCCAGGTTTCCATACTTACTAGCATTGGGGAAGATAATCACAATTGAATTCTATTTGAAACTGCATATACTTTGATTTTCTTTTCTAAACAATACTGGGGCAGAGAGGGGGCATTTTATGTTCCGGTTGCTACTGAAGTTATGAATATTTCAATGTAGCCAACATTTACCACATTGTCCATCAAGAGATTTCTCTAAGACTACCGGTTATTAATCACAACTCTTCTGAGTGCTGCCACTATACATTAGATGTGAATATTCTCTTCATCCTGCTACTTTCCCGAATCATTTACTCCCTCTACTACGTTTTTACATGGTAAATATAAGAACCATAATCCTACCTATAACCTTCATCTATTGATCTGATGGCTTTGTAAGAGAAATACTAGTGTCTCTTCTAATTACTGCTGAGTTAAGCATGAATTTTCAATGCAGACCCTTGTAGAGAGATTTCAAATAAGCATTTCAGCAGTAATATCTTCTACAATACTTCCTGCATGACAGAACAAGCCATGTCTACCCATGGACAGCAGAGTATTTAATTCCTGGAAGATTGCTCTGGGGCTAGTCTTTCCATGGTAACAGTAAAGGTCTGTAATGCTGTTTCCCATGACGTACTGAAAATAAATTCTCAGTCTTTGAATGTGTAAATACGTGCATACATTCTTTCTGCATTAGTAAAGCAGTCACAGGAACTTTTACAAAATATATCTGTCACTATGCAAAACAAGTGTAATGAACTTTTATGTCTGTCTTCATCTACAAGGGGGAAAAGTAACATAGTATTTTTAGAAAAATCTAATGTTCTTACAAAGAAAAAGTATTCTAATAATTTTAAGAGTCTCATCTGCTATGCATTAGACAACAGGCAGCGCTGCATGAATGTAAAGCTCCCCAGAATACTCTCAAGGCTGTGACAGACACTGGCATGTCCCCTGTTGGATATAAACCAGTCTGTTGCCTGAGAATCCAGCTAATGAACTCCCATTAATTTATTTTTTCTAACCAGTGGAATCTAGTTAGCATCTAGGCTCAAATGGCAAGTTCATTAGGCACATTCCTGAGGTGGAAACCCTCCTGAAGCTGGGAAAGAGGGTTTGACTCTCTGCCTGACCAGCTTCCTCTCACTGCACAGGCAATTTAAACCCACTTTTCCCCCAAACAGGTTTCCAAGATACAGTTAAACCCCCAGCAAACTGACAGATATGAGCAACAGGCACACAGTGAAACATAACAGCATTACTGAGCATCTGTACCCATGTTATTAGTTCTACATGGAAGGAAGATGCTCAGGAGAGCAGAGGCTAGAGGAAAACAGAGCTTCCCAAAGACAGAGCTCTTCTGCTCTCTCACCTTTGCACTGACTGCCCTTAGAGAGGGGAGTGCTTCTTCATATGGACAAAAGCAGGATTCTCCATGAAGCATTAAACTCCCGTGGCAGGGAGATGTTCCTCTAACGAAGTTAATAAAAATGTCTGAAAAAAGCAAATCACCCAGCTCCTCTCTCTTTATAGATTTCTGTTCCAAATCGTTCTCCTTCAGGGACTGTGGAGACCTGCCAGCTAATTTTGTGGACAGGATGGCTTCTAGGCTTGTCTCTGATCTGCCGATGATGTTATTATTTCTTCATAATTGTTTACTGTAGAAAATCAACATCATTCCCTCCAGAGGAAGATTGCTCAGAGCTGCTCATAAGAGCGTTTTAGCTCAGTTGTGGGCCTGCTGTCGTCTTGACAACATATTCATGTCAAGGTTAATGTCACATCAAGGCACTATAAGTACCTCCTTCCCTTGCAGTTATTCTTTCAACTGTAAGGGTATTAATGCAATTTAAAGTTTCTTCATTCTTGGCTGACCTTTAGGAGTATTGCAATTACACACAGAAAATTTCAATAGAGGAATTTCTCTGAATGCTCTAATTGTAGGAAAACCCCCTAGATTTTGGGTTGTGTTCAAAAACCACAACACTGAAAGCAATCCCCTCCACATTTTGTCCTGGCTGAGATGGACTCTGCCCATGGCCTCTGTTGTGCCACCTGAGCTTCATACTGGAACCTTCCCATTGCATCCCCATCTGTAAAAGTGAGATAATGCTTTTTATTAAGTTCATGGGGATTTCATAATTCAATGTTCATGAAGAACAGAACTGCAAGCCTTTCTGTGCTACTGCTAAGTGCAAAACTCCCCTAAATCTTGGAAAGCAGAGTCCCAACACAGAAGCCCCAGACCACACTGAAAGAAAAGATACAACTCTTCTTTTTTTACTGTGAAGTGAATAATTTAAGAATATTGTTGCTCACTATCTTGAAACCATCCTTTATGTGTCCCTGGGCAGAGCTGGAGGCAGCAAGATTTGCATGTCAACAACTATTCTGTTAACTGGTTCAGGAATATCAAGGGCAGCAAAGCACCTGCCTGTGCTGGTGCCCTGGGCAAGACACTCCTCTCTGTGTTATTCTCATACCAGTTGCGCTTATGCAACTGATTAAACAATAAAAAATACATCTCTGCTCCTCGTGGTACACGTATGATCTTACAGACACACTCATCACACATTACCCGTGCTGCTTAAGCTCTGACTTGGACTCGGTCAGATTTATTCTTGCGCAGTCTCTCTCCCCCAGGGCCACTGCCAGCCACTGAGTTCCCTACATTCAGAAGAACCCAAACACTATACTCTTCTTGAAAAATATGTGGATGCTTTAATTGTCTCCCTTGGTTTCTATGACAACCACAGCAACACAAACAGCCTTGCTGGCAGCCACAGGAGACTGAAATCTATGCTCTCTTCCCTCCCCAGAACTTCTCGATGCAGAACACACCATAACCAAATAAATACAATTAACAACAGAGGTGGTGCCTAGTACTCCTGGATGGCACTGGGGAAATGTCTTGCAAATAAAATGCATTACAGTATTTTATGATAACAGTCAAAGCATTGCCATCTACATCAGTGTTATCAAAGTACCTTGGGACCAACAGTGAAAAACAGTGCAAAGCTATAAATATATAAACAGAAGTTTTCTATGTCAGCCGGCATGGCTGCAGAGAGCTTTAAAAAATACATGACAAGGCCTTCTTTGTTAGTGTTTCTGAGCACCTCTCACCTCAGTGGTAGGTTACACATCAGGAATAGGTAAGCCCCAGAGCAAATGTCAGGACAGTTGGGGTTCAGACGGCTGCAGACCTGTGTGGGTGCACACACATCGTATGGTATGGCCTTAGGCACCTCTCAATGTCTGCAGCTCCCAGCTTTCCAGCCCGAAAATCATAAACGAAATGTGATCCCAGCAGCAGTGAAATGCTCTGCACAGCACTGTCAGCCCGAGTCCAGGAGAAGCTTTCTCTAACTCCTGCATCAGCATCGTGAGAGCTGCTGCTCCTGCTAATGCTCAGACATCTGAGCTCCAACAAGCCCCAAACAAATAGCTCAGGTCTTTCTTCTCTCCTGAGCAAAATTAATGGCAAAATAGATTTTCCATGAGCCAAGCGTAACCCCGGAGGTTTTAAGCCATTTAAACTCATTCATCTAATACCAGATGGCACGAAACCATCAGGATACACAAGAGTTACAAAAGAGCCCGCTGATAATTATGGCTATCAGCTGTCCATAGCTCACAAAATCATCTTGCAAATTATTAAACTATTTTCTGATCACCATAATGCCATGTTATTTTTTAAGTAATTGCCCCTGTATGTCTCGTTTGTGACAAAGTAACTTTGTGAAAGAAAGCGCTGCAATTTCCTTCAACAGTGCTGTTAGTTTGTCTCAGGCACTTGTTCTCCCTATGCTGCCAGGGAGATACAGACGCCTCTGGCAGCTCTGAGACACCTGGGGATGTAACTACACTGTTTTCCCTGCAGCAATCTTCCCTTGGCAAGGAAATCCTATGGCTTTGTGGGACTGATTTGCTGTAAACAGACTCAGAATTTGAGCAAACAGAGCTGGGGAGTGGTATGCCAATGTGAACCCTTGGAAACAAAAATCTATAGGTATTCCCTCTGGGCCAGTAAGCAGAAATACATGTATCTGTGAGGAGGAGAAGGAAAAGGAGAAAGCAAAATGCTTCCCTCTTCCACACCACCTGACATTTCACAGCTTGAAGGATCAGCTTTTTGAAAACTCCCTGATTACACAGACCAGGTGGAGGCAAGAGAGAAATTAATGAAATAAACACTAGAAATGATGATGAATATTTAGAAAAAGAAATGTGGATATTTTATTGGTTTTCCGTCTTAAGGCATGACTTTCACTATGGTGATTACCAATATAACAAATTCAAAATTGCTTCATTTCCTCTTGAAAGATTTTAAGCAGGGTCCTCATGCTATGGAATTCTTGCACAAAACAGAAATACTGCATTTTGCAATATGGAAAGGAAATATTTTGCCTTCCCTATATAATTTGCTCCAATAGGCTGTGTAGCAAAGAGTCTATGTGAGACTGAATCATGAATATGAAAAAATTGCTTATGCCCACATCTACTACACTAAACAATAACACTCGCTAATGAAATATAGTTTAATTTTATCTATCAACTATTCATGACAAGTTTTTGTTTCCCTGTATGTCTTCCTGCATTCTAGTGTGATTCTGCTAATTACAGAAAAGTTACTTAAAACTACAGCATACAGGAAATGAATGTTGACTTGGAATATAAAGAGACATCTGTTACCTGAGAGTCCACGTGCTGCAGATCACATTGGGTATCAGGCAACATGCAAGGTATGTTCCATAATGTGACATTAAAGTTAGTCACAGAACAAGCAGGTCAGATAAGATCTTGTAGTTTTCACAGTTATTTATTAACTGTAATAGCCCCAAAATGATCACAGTGCTTTTAAATTAGGATTACAAAAAATACAAGCCTCTCTTTTCTGCACCTGGAATGAATTACTAGGCCTAATGGTATTGAAATCAAAATGAGGGCAATTTTAGAGTAATTTTAAATTAATGATTCTACAATTAGTAGATATTTTCATACCTTTCATCCTCTGTCCAATATGACTCACTGTCATTAAGACACTTGGGTTTAAATTCTGAGAAATATGTATGAAAGTTTAAAAAAGAGAAAAAAAAAAAAAAGGCCCAAACCACCACACAAACCCTTGCCTATTTCCTAAGTATATTCGCGGTGTGTGGGTGGCTGAGATGAATTATGGCGAGGCGGTTTTATCAGAAGTAATTACATAATTCCCTTGTGGCTCTGAACCATTCTAAACCCTAATCGAAGCCCTAATCATTACTAAAGTATTCATAAAGCCTTTACAGGACAACGTTCCAACTCACAAAGCCATTCCTTAAGAATAGTCAGTAGTTCAGAAAACTTGAAAGTTGCTGTGACTTCACAGGAAATCTTTGTGCTGATTAAGAAAGAGGTGGGATGTATTTTGCAGTTGGACCTATGAATGCACACATTTTTACACTCCAAGTGCAACATGTGGCATGGCACCCCTTTCAGGCACAAAACCACAGAAATCTGTGGCCAAAACCCCTGCTTTTGACAATTTGAACTTTTCAGATTTTGATAATTTTAGTTTATTCAGCTGAGCTAGTTGTTTCTTTAGCAGGCCAATATTAAAACTGTGATTTAATTAATGCATTTAAAAAGAAAATTAATTCTGAGGTCTTTAAGTATATAACTAGGGAATATGCCACCTCAAATGAATGAAAACAGTAAGGAAAGTTAATTTTCCTCATTTCTAGTGTACTTTTGCCATACTTCCTAAGTGGCAGACTACACTGAATGGGCTGCTCACATCAGGGTCAAGGCTCTTCTTTACTGTTAGAAAGTAATCACACATTTTTGACAATGCCAAGTTATTTTCTTCTTCCCGTACATCTGAAGAATAACATTTTTTGTAAAAGCAAAACTGTTCTCAACAGCATAAAATAAACTCTCTGTAGAGCACAAGGCTAAGAAATCTTGACTGGTGACATACCTGCCCCAAGCTGCTTTCATTGTAGAATCTTTATCAACAGGAATGCATGAGGACTCAACAACACTTGATTTATTCAGTTTGTAGCAGAGACCACAGTCTGGATCTAACATACATCCACTGCAATAACTGAAAGAGAAAAAAAGAAATCCTTAAGCAACACTTCATTCATTTGCAGATGTCAAAACCAACAGCACCTCCTAAGCAGTCTTGGAATGCACATTGTAAAGTTGTCAGTGTTGGAGACAGGACAAGTAAGTTCTCCGAAACTATCACATACTGCTTTCACCTTCTTCTGTAACACATTTTGGTAGTCCATCTGCATCCACCCTGTGATACCTAATCAGGCTCCTCTTCCTCAGGCTTCCTCTTGCCTAACTGATTGGTTAAATTCCAATCTAAACAGTTTGGGTTTTTTTTAATTAGGAAAGCTGCATTAAATCTGCTCTTAACTGAGCTATAAACTGCAGAAAATATTTGTACAATGGAGATGAAACAAAACTTTCAGATAAAAGCCAGTCATTTTATCTAACTGTGGTAAACATTTCTTCTCTTGCAAAGATAAATGAGAAAATAGTAATTCTGCAATTAGCAATTTTCAAAGGAAAGGACAGTAACTATTACAGTAGTGAGACTTAGTTACATTTTGTTCCATCAATATTAGTACAGCAGTGGGCAGTAACCAAAAAAGATGACAGGAACAGAAGAGTTCCAGCTATTGAATAAAAACATTCTTATAAATCACAAATGTGTTCAAATATGCAATAATAATACTTAAAAACGTATAAGATTATAATATTTTCTTACATTGAAAATAATCCCATGATCTCAAACAGGATTGTGACATACGATTTTCAAACTGTAGAACATTTTCCACTCAAATGATGTTATCAAAAGGGCCTGTTAACAATATGAATTTATAAAAAGACACAGAGATGAGTGTCATCTTTATGGTGGTGCCAGCAGAGGACAGGACAGGGACTGGACACTCCTGGTTTCCCTCAGTGTCCTCACAAGCATCAATGCAGAGGTGAACAGCAGAGCTGAACTGGCACGGTCTGGTCTGTTCTGTTCTGTTCTGTTCTGCTGGGTACCTCCACATAACCTCATGGGGTGCTGGCTAGCAGTAACCGATCGAGTGGGAAGCACAAGATATCTTAGTTATTTCTCCCTCCCATCCAGAAAAAAATATGAGAGCTTTGAGTATTGATTCCAGTGTCTGCCTACATGGCTGCTACTTCAGCTGATCCTCTGGCTTTACTGGATATCATCTAATAATTTAGGTTGGAAAGGACCTTTAACATCATTAAATCCAACTGGTCTTCCTGTTGGCATTCAACATAATAAAGGCTGCTGGATTTCATGTCTTGCCAAATGTCAGAAGATATGGGGAGTTACTCATAACCATTTAAATAACTTAAAATTATTGTTTTCCACATCTTTTCTGAAGTGTGTCTTTCAGATTGAACAGTTAAATAACAACTCTTTATAAACCTTTAACATTTGGGCTAGGATTTCCCATCATTGCCTATATAGTGAGTTTGTACAATCAGACTTTGACTTCAGATTTTAAGGACAAGACCAATTTATGCCAGAGGAAACATAGAAATGCAACACACAAGACATAAAACCATTTCAAATCTAACTCACATCAGACTAAGAGTAGGGAGTTGCTATTCAGAACATTTAGCATTCTTCTGTGCCCTCTTTATCACTGATGTAAAATTTCATGTTGTCTTTGATGAGGTACATGGTCATTGCTTTTTCCAAGATGAAGACCAATGTTTTTTCCACCAAAATCCCAGCATATATACATTACAATTGTTTCATAACACAGTAAAGAAACCTCTTTCAGTATCACTCTACCTCTATTACTAAGTCTAATGATAACAGAAGATGCAGCATGAAATAAGCAAGGAAGATTTTTTTTTTTCAAAGAAGCAATTAAAAAACAATCAAAGACACCATGTGCTGAGGCTGCTTACCCTAAAAATAAAACATATAGTAGTTTCAGGTATATGCTCCTCTTCCCTCTAGCCCCATTATTATTTGCTAAACTATTTAAACAATTTGAAATTGAACACATAATCTGACATACATGCTCATAGTGATATAAATATATAGGATATAGAATATACCAGGAAAAGAAATGCACAATATAATACTGACATGAAACTATCTCCTACAGAGCTCATTCCTGTCCTCAAAAGTACCTACTTATCAGTCTTATCAATATATGTATTGAAAAGTATGTCAGAGGCTGAATCTTTAAAAATACTGGTAATTCTTCAAATCCACACCAGAGATCAGTTATGGCCTTGAAAGCTCTATACAGGAGCACTCTCGGATGTCTAAGCAGGAAAGGAAATTTGCATCCAATTATAAACAGGAGATATGCTTCCTCTACTTATCACGAGATATTTATATTTGTGCTACGTTTATGAGCTAGTGTCTCAATAACAAGTTCATCTGTGAAAAGCCAGTTGAAAATTCCCAGGCAGGATGGTTGTCTATGAGATTGACAATTCAAGATTGAAATACCTGAGAGAGATCGTTTGATTTTGATGAAACGAGGCAGTATTACAGCAGAAAGGTTTTACAATGTGCCTGTTTCCCTCCCTGCTTGCCAGCTGGGCTCCTAGGCAACCCAATGAGAAGTCAAGTGTCTAGACTTCAGATGCTTCAGCCTGTGAGGTAGAATAACAATAACTCTGGGGCTCCAGAAGTCCAAAGATGCCCAGCGTCTTTGCAGATCAGTGGCATGAACTCAACAGAACAAAGTAGCCTGGCCTCTCAGTTTATGGAGAACTGCCATGAAATGGGATTTGTGGGTTTCTGCTTCAACATCACAGCATGTTTACTGAGGAGCTGATGGACTGTTAGCAGAATAGATATCCCCAAGCCTGCAATTCCTCACTGATTCTGCCAACACACTCAACACATGTCCCCTTCATCCGACCACACAGGAATAACTGACATCTAGAAAGATTGACAGCACTAATTTTGAGGTCCTTTGATAGCAATTTCTTGGCAGCCTGAGCAGCAGCAACTTTCAGAACGCTCTGCTCTGGATCAGCCTGCCCAATTACTGTTCCTGAGATTAGAGGTTGAGCACAAAGGCCACAATGCCATCCTCTCTCACAGAGATCTTACACTATATGGATGAATTACTAATTGACTATCTATGTACATTTTTCTTGATACCAAAATTACTGTTTTCTTTCTTCCTAGCAGCACAGTTTACTAGGCCCTAATGCAGTCTCTTAAAATATTGAATAAAACCTCTGACCTGCTGAAGTGACTCTCCAGATGCCGATGAGAGGTTCATAACTGCTTTCTCCCCACTGCTTATAATACTCCATACTTATGTTTGGTTCATCATTACACTTTGCACTTTAAATTTGCAAGACAACCTCATAAGTACTTTCCTACTATTCTCAGCAGTCTTGTAATTTGAGCTGCAAGTTTTACCTTGACACTTTTTGTTGAGTGATTTAGCACTACAAGACCTTTGCCCAGGCCCTTGCTCTGCAAGTACCATTTCTCTTTTTCTCACACTATTTTGACTTTTTCAAGCTGAACCTCAATGTCTGTTTCAAAACATTTTGTTGATTTTAATTTTTGCCACATTTTAAAGAACTTTCAATTTTGCCTTCCATATTCTGTTATCCAATTACAAAATGTATCCACATGTTCCTATTGTCCAGCAACAGAAATGCAAACCAAACCTGATAATGTATTATGAACTGTGTAGCTGTACAGAATGTAGCACCTAATTTCATAATATTCTACTGCATGAGTAGCAGAACAGCCACTCAGAGAATCAAAACATCCCCAAATACACACTTTTTTGTGGACAGATTCTTTCCACCTCTTTTAGATTCATAATTGACACTGAATATATGCTGCAGAATCAACCTGAGTACGTGAAAAAGGCTTTATATGTGAAAATCTGACAGATCTGCAACATGCAAGTTGGATCTGATGATCCTTATGGGTCCCTTCCAACCTGAGATACAATATGCAAGACATTTTGCTAATGTCCTTGTCTTGACCCCAGATTAAATTCCAATGTTGTGAGCTTGTTTAACCCTCTGCTCCTGCTCTGTATGATGCAAATATTCATATTCCTGAAGACAGTTTTCCTCATAGAACTGCAGGAACAATAAAAACTCTCAGGCAGGAAAGGCTCAACATAAGGATAGGAGGGTCTTGCAGTACGTACTGAGGATTAGCACATCCCACCCAGAGAGAACACATCATTGCAGGCTGGAAGGAATGCCACTTTGACTGTGCTGCTTTCTACTATTTCCAGCTTGCTGTTTGCCACACTGGAAGCATGATCCTAGGCCATGTGGACCTTTCATCCTACCCTCAGGTTACTCTTTGGTATGATGGTACTCAAGGCTGGCTATGTACAGTCTCTGCCTCCCGTAGCTTGCAGTGTGTAGTTCCTTTCCAGCTCCTTACAGAACAACAACAAGCTGGGATCAAGCTTTCCTTGCTTCTGTTCTTGTATTCTATCTATAACCAGACAATGTCTCTTCTTCCAGCCTTAACCAAAAGACAGCTGAGCTGAGTATCACTGGACAGGGCAGGCCTACTCAGCTGGACTCACCAAGGGACACGGGCAACCAATGAATCCAAACAGCCAGTGTGTTCAGTTCAACAAAAAAAAGTACAAGGACTTCTGGACAAATACTGCAGTGCTTATTAGCTCTGTTGACATGTCAGGATATTGATACTTTCAGCCAGATACACAACTAAGGATCTTAGGGGTTTTTTGATAAATGGTTACTTCATTTCTATACACAAACTCATCTCAGTTAGGTACTAGGATCATGTTTAAAGCTGCCTGATGCTTGTGCCTGAGGGCTTGTGCTCTCTGCACATGCTTCACTGCACCTCAGGCATGAAATCAAGCCTTTCTTTATACTTCTGATGGTTACTGTGTTGCTTACAGAAGTGAAGCACTAAACTGAGATTAAATATATCTAGACAAGGATACAGGGGCTACTTTAAGCAGTTAAAATGTGTGCTAACTGCAGATACCAGTTCCAGCGGTTGTGTCTAGGACACAGGAAATACAACATTTAATAAAGAATGAGAAAAATGCACTTGGACTTCAAGAGCACTTTCCTGCTATTATAAGAGACCAAGTGACAGAAGTTTATCTGCTAAGCTCTACCAGCACTCTGTCAGGTAACACATGTACCTATTTAGTGGTGTCCATAAGGAAAAGCTATCATTTATAATCACAGTACGTGGATACTAATTGCAGTTCTGTATTTTACCACACAGATGCTCCAACAGATCTAAATCACAGTTATGTTCAAGTATGATCAACACTTTCTCATCTTCAAATCAGGCTCCTGCTCCATCTATTCCACTGAGATGATTCTTTGCTGTCGTCCCTAAAGTTCCAGAACAGTCCTGAACCCTTACCCTTCCTGATATGCCAGCCACATATAAATACATTAGTCCTCTTCAAAATATTCCTGAACCTTTCTTCACAAAGGCTCCCATTCCTCAACTATGCAATATAGTTTATACAACCTCACAGAAATTGTTTTCAGCCTCTTAGTGTTTGCTACTTCTGTTTTAGATGTGGTGAGGATGTGAAGGCTAATCTATTCTTCTCATCTACCATAGTCCTGTGAAGGTAGTGACTCTACAAAACTTGCCTAGTCCTTAGATCATCTATATTATATATACATATATATTACAGCTACTGCTATAAGCACCTTGGCAGCAGACTGTGCTGGAACGCTGACATCACATGATAAGTGTCCTGATCTACCTGCCCATAGGTGTCAATTGCTTCTTGTCTTTGATGATTTTTTTTTCTGAATTTATATAGAGCTTCTTGATTTATTCCTGGAATTGAGCAACACAGACAGAAACAAAGAACAGAAGAGAGAACAGAAACAACTGACTTACACATGCCTTTATTTTGGACAGAATGGCTGTCTCTGTAGCATAATTTGTTTTTAAAACTACTCTTCTAAAGAGACCCTACACATAGATACTATATTTCCAGCTTCCAGGCAGATAAGATTGAAGCCCTGCTCAAACTTGATTAAAATCATCCATGTGTGACTAAAACCTGCAGACCATGTAAAGTATAATATCATCACTTTGGAAGATTCAAAAATATCATTCTCTAAGCAATGTTCTGGTTTTGTTAAACAGCAAAGTCTTAGAAGTACTAGCAGAGACATGAAGTGTTAATAGGTTCTTATATGAATAACATCTTGTTTCCTCACTAATGCAGAGTTTGAGTAAAAGTATGTGGAAAACTTAACAATGGTTACAGGAACTGCATTGCACTCACAGACATTATAGTTCAGGTAAGTTACTTTTCAGATCTTTGTGTTTAAATTGATGAGAGGAGTTTTTTTCCTCATTCACATTAAAGACGCTTACTAGATGGATTGACATCTTCCTTCCTATCCTTTATATTTTAAAATTAAATTACAAGTTTTGATTGGTAGGACCAACATTCCAGCAAAGGGAAAATTGTTATCAAGCAATATATCATTATATTATTTACTTAATAAATTTGAAGTCTATGTTGAGGTCATGTCATAGTTCTGCAACATAAACCATTAGTATTTTAACTACACTTCATAAGAACTGGCAAAAGCATCCTCAAATATGTTTATCTCTTTACATATTCATAATTTTCTGACCTCAATGGCCAAAACACATTACTATATTTATTATTGCAGTTCTCAGTTATCAGAAAGACCAGTAGCTCAGGCACTTTGACATTAGAAAGAGAAAATGAGAACTGTATTTTAAAAAATACTGGTTCCATGATACAGTGACATTATGAAAAATAGCAATGCCTAGTTTGCTGATAAATCAGATTGTCAATGACTTCTCAATAAAATAAAGTACAATAGCTAATACACCTACTATATGCATCCTAAGGCTATTAAATACAATAAAATCAGCTTCAGTTATGAGGTTAGCTAAGTTTTTCAGGACTGATCACAATTCTATACTTCTGCTACATTCATAAAGAAAAGATATATTTCTGTCCATTAGCTATCTTACTAAATGGCTATGTAGGAGTACTAAATATTGGTGCCTTCATCTCGGTGGTGTGTATTTGTACAATGAGCTAAGGATCACAAACCACGTGAGGGTGACTAATTCAAAAATGAACAACAGAATCCTTGTGTGCCCAGCACAGCTGGCACCGCCTGTATTATTTTAATCAGCTGAAGACAATCTGTTCAGGAAGGATTCTGAGAAACTTTGTGTGCACAGGTATCATTTCCCTAAGATATGAGGGTTGACCTAAGCTTAACACAATATTTACCATTTTCATACAGTAACTGACATGAAAAATATTGCTTAAGCAGAACAGGTTCACATTATGTCTTCCAGAGCTGACCAAGTCTTAAGAAGTGCAGGGAGAGACACGGGAATGGAGACAAAACAAGCAAAAATACAAGGCAGCAGGACCACAGTCATTTTACAGAAATGGCTCACTGTCCCAAACAGTCACACCACTGAACCTTTAAAGATTGGGAAAAAGTGGGAGGGTAGCTAATACATATGCCCTAACCCAAACCTCCTTCCAGAACCAGGCAAATTCCCAGTAAAAATGGGAACATTTACAGAGTTTTGGTAGTTGGAAAAATAATAGGAATGGATAGTTCAGCTTTTCATTTCTAAGGTGACAAACTTTGGGATGGTGTTGCTTTGTATTCTTAAATTTACCTTTGAGATTTCTGTGGCCTTGATGATAAGTAAGATCACAGCTGCTGAGGAGATTAGAATCAAATAAAACAGGTGGTCACACTGCAAATATCTACACAACCTTATACAGCTGAGTATGAAAATGAAATTTGATTAATGGATGGCACAGAGAGGAGCATTCACCCTGGCTCTCCTCAGTGAGATACACACCCACTTCCAACCATACAGAGGTAAAACAAATTTCAGTGTTTGGAATGCCCTGCTGAATTTGAAGTATTTCCATGATTCAATTTTTTTTTCACAGCTTTATGGATTATTTTTCGGCTGTTCAACTATAATATTGTACATCTCTACACCAAATGAAAATACTTTATTTGATTTATTTTATTTGCAGCATATCTTACTGGTTTGTTTTCTGCAACCATGTACAGGTATCCTGTAACTCTATTTGCATGGCATAGCTCTTTGAGAACACAGTATTCAAGCCCTACATGCTTTTTTGAATTAGGACAATGACTGTGCTCTTTATTTGCTAGTCCTTCTATCTTCATTGTTATTCTAGCAGCAGGAATTAGTCTGTGCAGAGGAATATGGATCTGAAGGAACAACAAGCAAACAGACTGTAGTAGCACTAAGGGTTCCTTAATGGACACCCACACTTATTTTAACCCAATGGATTTACAAACATAAAAAGTATTTTTACTCTGCACAGTATCAGTGAAACTTCTGTCAGCAAAATAAGTTCTACTGACACTTCCATAACTTATAAATACATTTTGGCACAGACAAATGCAAATTATATTTAGGAAACACCCCCACACTCTGAAATGCCCAAGCTGCAGACAGGTTTAGACTTTAAGTTTACCTCACCTCAGAGAAGCACTGCGTCCCCATAAGAGGAAGAGAACTACAAGCTGCATTTGTGCAGACACATATTTGAAAGCAGTTACAGGAGGATGGCATTATGTGTTCATCTTCTGAAGTCCTGCTGCCTTTTGCTTTTCCCAAACTTTCTGAGACCTCTCGAAGACTTTCAAGATACGATGTTAAGCAATCTGAGACACCAGCAGTTATACTGGAACAAGCTGAGATATGGGTTAAAGAGCAAGGGACCACTGCCATGAATTTACTTCCTTTTACTTTGATTGCATATTCTGTTTGTAACTGTCTCTATAGCAACACTTGCTGCCCTATACAGTGGCTATCTGTACAGTAATGCCATTATTCTTAGAGTAGCAAAGAAAATACGCAAGACTGGTGTTACAAAGAGTAGACTTTTACTTCCAAATCCTCAGGTTTGGGAATATTTTTCATTCAACTTCATAACTGCCATGGGGAATAACTCCAGGGCCAAAAAAGGAGAGAGGTGAGTCACAATGTAAAGCCCTTTAGCTTTTCTTTGGTTTGCAGTTCCCATCTCCTCTTCCTTCCAAGACCATCCATGTTATACTGAAGTTCTTCTAACCCATGTGGAGTGCTGATAACACCATCTATTTTCTCACGACAAAACCAATATTTTGTATTTCAGCTAATGTGCATAGAAAGCAGGCACATTCAGATCTTCAACAGTCACTTTTCCAAGTCAAATATAACATATTGTATGTCATACCCTCCAGAAATAATGAACACTAATATTCATGATGCTGAAGGAATATTCTTCCTTTAGCTCTATCTGGATCACAGCTTGGTGATGGTTTGAGGCATGAAAATTTATACAGTTCTAGGTATACAAGTGTGAAAGTTGTTATTAAGCATATCAATCCCTGTTTCTCTGTAGAAACTTTTAAAATACTGGGTGCTGTAGCCTAATTCTGTGATTTGTGGGCAAATGCATCCATTTATTAGTTTCAGCTCTCCTGGCTTTTTTGTATCTCTACTACAGCATAGCATAAGTTTAAAACAGAAGCACCTAAAGCTTTCTCATATGTTGCTCATTATTTCCCCCTCCCCTTCACTTCTATCTTTAAACAAAGAGAGCTGCTACTATTTCAAAATACTATCAAATGAAAATACTTAAATTATTTTATTGCTCTTTTTTCCAGAACCTTTGAATTTTTATCATATCTGCTTTTGCCCACTTCACATCAGAAACAGAAATCACAGCAGATTACAAGTATTCCACTAATTCATGAAACAACATGCCTTTACTAGAACTACCTGCTTTAATTTTTCCTGTTTTTGCCCAGAAGTGCACACTATGAAAGCCAGGAAAATTTCCTTCCTGACTGGCTGTGGTTAACTGAAACATGAAAATTCTGTTGAATATTTTTCATTGTTTTTTTAAGTTGGACTAGCCATATTTCTTGTATGTAAATTTTATACCGTTTCAGGTTACATTAACCATCTAGCTTTATTAAATAACAAATTATGTGTTCTGCAAAGGGTGCCTCTCCTCTCTCCAGACATCTTTTCCAAACAGTTAACTGAAGTACCAAGCAAATCCTTCTCAAGTTTTTCTTTTAATGTAATCTTATCTCCAACATCTTCCCCCTTTACCTCTTTCAACCAGCCTATTTGCCATTTTGTAGACAGGCCCATCTCAAAAATTGCATATTATAGCTGACTCTGCAGTAGAAAACAAGTAAAAGTACACATTTTCACTATAGGAACCATTGTATCTGGTAGTATCCTGTGTTGCACTTATTCATATCTATTTACACTCAATGAAGACCTTCGATGCCCTCCCCAGTTTTCTATAAACCTTCAGATCCTCACAGTCTTTCACCTAAGACATTGCTCTGGCATAAGAAAGGCCATGAAACATATTTCTAGCCAATATCACCACAAAACTAGAAGTGTACCTCTCATTCCTTGATATTTATTTCTACAACAAACATGTAAGATGGATTTTGAACACAATTAAGAATTTCTTCTTCTCTGAATAGGGAATTTTCTAGTCTGTCAGCTAAATCAACATAAGACCACTCAAATGAATAAAACCCACAAAATATAGGAAATTATATATTCTTAAAACCCCAGAAGTAATATTTGAAACTATGACTGCATATGGAAGAAAAATAGCTCAAAACCCACACATTTATTATAATTGTTAATGTTACTGTTATGTTATATTACTGTCATGTTAATGTTTACCCTTGTTAATGGGTATGCAATTATCTGAACATTACTTTTTCTCACTCAGGAAAACAATAAGCAAGGAACATATCTTCTTGAAGAGTTTACAGCCACTATACATGACAAATCTACAAGCAGATGAATAACACCAAGCACTTTTATAAATTCCTTATAAAATATTCCTGACTATGTGTACACTGTAACTTGCAGCAAGTGTGATATATTAGAAGAGGTATATGTGGAATTTGCCACTTAACCACCTTATTTAGTCCAAGAAACTCCAAAGGATTACTCAGAGAATTTAATTGAAGAGTCTAATTTTCTCTACAGAGGGAAGTTAGGATTTTAAATTTAGCTATCTAGTTTAGTTCCTTGTACTAGGCTTTGTGAATAATTGTCTATTACACTAGGTTGTAAAACTTGATTAATTGGAAACAATCTTCAAGAAGATCAGATGAATGACCATGAAATCTCACCTGTATTTTGTGCAGGTAGAGTTTTGATGTGAAGGATCTGGTGGATTAAGTGTGATTCTTGGCGAGACCTGAGCTGATAGCAAAAATCCCGAAGCTAGGATAATGAGTGCTACAGCAGTACCTAAAAATACAGATAAAGAACAATGTGACACTTTTCTCCAGAGCACATGAAATAATTCTCTATTGAACTGAACTCTGCTTGGGAAAGCAAGGCACCCCATCACTATGCATACAGCATTCCCCATGGAGTTGTGATGAGAACCTAAGAAAAATACCCTTTGCTAAATCCACATCCTAAATTAGGTTAGATATTAAAGTCAAGTGCACCAGCTTTCATGTCCAGATACTAAATTAGTAGGTTGAGACCTTTTTAATCTGTGGAATTGATGCTGCTTGAATGAACAGGTGTTATTATTTCTGGTCTTGAAAATAATGTTGTAAAGGTAAAATTTATTAGTGACTTTGAAATAACCATGCTTCTCTCCACTCCCACACCCAGACTTGCAGGCTTTTCTGTAAAACAGAAAGTAGCATCAGCTTTTTCATTGACTCTACTTCCCTTTGTGAAAGTAGAGAAATTTGACTTTTCATAAGAACACCATCAAAAAGTGCAACATATCTTCTTTCAAAGAGCACACAACATCAGCTGGGAAAAAGCCCCCTTCCATCTGTTTGTTCCTGTTTCACCCAACAAATTCCTTGTGCACAAGCTGGGCAAAATGATGTGAGAAAGATGACAAAAAAGGTTCATACCCTGTGAAAGAGGCCATTATTGGAACATAACTCATAGTTTTCCTACCTTATTTGCCACATACACACAACATACTGTATCATTTTAATGAAAATTGAAAAACCTCACTGCTCATGATACTACTGCAACTGTCTCAAAGTCACACTTATAAAACCTTTACCTCTTGCTACTCAATGACATATTGAGATCTACGTCGTATAAAAGTTTCCCAGCTGGCAAACACACCAAGTATGTGAAAACCTTTTTCTGAAATAAAAATAACATCTAAAGTACCAAGATATGTGTAATAACGTTATCCATTAATAGGCCTGTGCAGCAGGCATGGCCAACAGGCAGGAATGGTGGGACCACACATTTACCTGATGGGAGGCAGCTAAGACCTTAAACTCAGTCACAAACTACATGTGCAGAAAACACATTCCCACCATAAGGTATTCCATACTTGGCTCTCTACTGCTGTGGCTGGTAGATACACTAATAATCCCAGTTTTCTGGGCAGGCTGGATACTGCAGTAGATTCTCTGTACATTCAAAATGCCATCAACGGGACAGAGTCTAGAAGCTTCCTTATATTCATGCTTTGTCTGTCTTTTAAGTTAACCAAATACACTAATACTCATTTCCAGTATCTCTATAAATACCTTATTTCTTCAGAAAAGTACTGAATATGTAAACCTGGCAAGTGAAGTTTAATACATTTTCACTCTGTGGGAGGTTTTGCTATGATGAACAAAACCAAACAATCACAGTATATCATTATCTCAGGTGGGAAAAAGCAAAAGGAAATATCCTGAAGATATTTTAGATCCCCTCTGTTACAAAAAGAGACACAAATTGTACAATGCCCAAGTACCTTTCAAATTGACAATTTCTGAAGGGAAAGAAGAAAACACAAATAAAATGGATAATGCACTTGTCACAATTCTTGCATGTTTCCCAACTAACAGCTTTGAAGAAAGAAATTAACTGAAGAAAAAGAGCAGAAGAAAGAAAAGAAATGATACCAAGATATAAAATGGACAGGAAACTAAGATGAATCAGTAATTGTAGTAAAGAGAGCTAAAAAGGGGAGATTTTTTTTTTAAGAAGTTTAATGTAATTTTTCATAATGCTATCTGGAAGGTTCAATTTAAAAAAAAATTCTAATATTCTGAGAATTATAAAGACATGTTAAATGAAATCTAAAACATCTCTTTGCCAAATGTTTTCAGAAAGCAGGAAAGGTTGCACAAGATTACAAAATTAAATTATAGTACATTGGCTTTTAATCAAAATATTAATGTTACTCTACTGATTATTCTCGTAGGTTTCTATCTAACAAACATCTAATCAATTAGCCTTTATTAAAAAAACAAAGCCCCACATCCTCGCAGCAGCAGGCAAAAGTAGTAGTTTTGTCTTCATTTTATGCAGTGGGAGACTGGGGCATACCTGGCTTCCCCAAAGACCAGAGAAGCTGCCAGTAGTAACTCAGTGTAAATTGTAATGTCCTTAGAAATACAAACCAAAGTAGAGCAGTAAGATATGTTTACCCCATGAGAAAACTCAACATGGAAAACAAATCCATCAGCAGATTTGGTAATTACCATCCTATTACACAGCCCTCTTGCTAAGGAAAACACATCATATCCACCACTACCTAAATCAAATGTTGCATGAAAAAATTCTAAATAGTACAGAGGGATAATGTATGATTTCATGACTGTCATGATTTGCATTTTCCTTAAGGAGGGACCGTGGGATAGCAGGGCCTGCAATGCAGCTTGGCTCAAGTGACGCTGCAGACGGACAGCCAGCAACCGGCCACAAAAGAAAGACCATTTTTACTAAACAATTACTTTGTGTCCAAACATCATTAACAAATAACCCTTTAATGCATTATGCTCCATTGTTAATTCTGTGTCTTATTTCTATATCCTCCTCTGTTCCATGAGTAATATGCTTTGTACGAGACAATTATATCTACATTTCAGATGTACAACCCTTGAATATGTTTAGCAGAGCCAAAAAGCAAAGAGCCCTGGTAATATGAAAAGTCTGTGTTGGTTATCACAGCTATACAGCTGGGTCCAGATAAGCAATAAACTCATGAGGGGTTTGGCCAGACATATGAGATTATTGGGGCCAAATAATAAATTAATAAATAAATGCTCTGTTCCAGTAGACATTAAAGGAGAGGCAGCACCCAAGAATCAGAAGTGTCAGTGCAGTGTCAGGGCCTAGAGAGACCCACACCACAGAAAGGCAAGACAACAGACTGTCTGGAGGCATAGAAGGACATTTAGGGGAGAGGTATTTAAACTGATCTGGAACAGACTGTGCTAAAAGTAGCAATTTGAGATTTTTGTTCATATCTTTAAGATGTGAGAAGCATGCTTTGAGTAACTATGTACCAAACCAGAAGTGTCATTGTGTTGTTGCAGCTCTGCCTATATAAACACATTCAAGTACTCGAGTGTAGATTAACTCAGCTGAGAGCAGGGAACTGCACACCCAGTGACATGGTAGCTGGTGCCCCTCTCTGCTGTGTTGCACTAACTAGAAATTTGTATCCTTGACAGCAACAACAGAGCAAAATACAAAGACATTAAACCTTTACAGCTAAATACTTGTGAACATTATTTCAAAAGGAGCAGGAACAGTTTCTCTTTACAAAACACTGTTCTTGGAAACATCTGAGCCTGCCAGACATTCAGCCAGAGGCAGGCTTTGGTCACAGATCACTTCAGCCAAAACGAGCACATTAAGGCAGGAACAAGCAGGGAATTACTGGCCTAATGACAGGACACACTGAACATAGGAAGGCTTGCTCTGCCTTTCCCTGCTTCCAAGAAAAGATGATGTGATGAGTTATGATGTTTAAATATTTGGACAAAATGTAGAAAACCAGAATTCTGAGTATCCCATACAGGAGGTGAATTAAAATCCCATTAATATATGTAAGGTATTTACTGTACTGTATCTGAGGTAACTATGCAGAGAACTGCGTTACTTTTTACAAAGTGCTGAAATGGCTATGCCATATGCTTTCTCAGGTACACCTTCATCAGATGGTTCTGAATTCCAGTTAATGAGCCCAAAATTACATATGAGATTTAAAAACTAACGACCTGTGAAGTTCCAGGCATTTGCTTCCTTAAACTGGAAAAAAAGGCTAAATGAAAATACTGTAAAACATGGCTTTAAGGAGAAAGTTACCTCAAAAAGTAACAGGTTGTCACTTTTAAATTAGCCTCTAGCTGTGGTATTTTACTAATAGTCTTGAAAACCTTTGGTGAGAAGATGGCATCAACACTAATTTTGAAGAGGGTTTCTGTGAAAAAAATTGCACTTGAAATTTTATTTTCCTTTCATTAATAATTATGAGGAAAATATAATACACTAATGGAACACTCACCTGTCAAGCTACCAAGTGTAAGTTTCCGGCGACCCATTCTTTCAACAAGCCAGACTCCCACAAGAGTAAAAATAAAGTTTATAAATGCTGTCAGTGCAGCCAGCCAGATTGCAAGCCTGTCATCTTCCACTCCTGACATCTGCAAAATGGTAGCACTGTAGTACCTGTGAAGGGAGGGAGAGACAAAGAAGAACACCATTTATTTCAATTTGGCTCATGTTATAGTTTCTGATTTAATTTGAAAAAGTTTGTAACAAATATCAAGTGTGACCTCCTGCATAATGCAGTTGAAGACTGACATACAATCACCCTGGGAAATCAGGCATAACCAAGGCATAACTTGCACCTGATGAAAGTTTTGACTGGAGGACATCAAGAGACGAATTGCCATTCTCTTGGCTGTTTATATTTTCAATGGTCAGTCATTTTCTGCTAGAAATGGGGTTTGCATTTTTAATTTAAATTAATCTACCTTTCATATCCATCCATTACTTTATGCTCTTTTTGGGATTTTAGCACTCTGTGTATTGTCTAGGGAAAGATAGCTCAAAATCAAATAGATTTTCAGTCCTGTCAAAGGTCATACAGAACTAATCTATGGCATCCAGCATGTTGCAAGTGACACTTGCATCCTCTTGGTTTTAGATTTTTGTAGTTTTATTTCAGTGCCACCGAAGTGCACAAACCCCTCTCTATGGAATTACTTTTGTCTTACCCAGAAAATGATTGCTTTGAAATGCCCCAGCACCACACTGCAGGGATGTGAATCTGCACCCAACAGGAGCATTTGACAGAATGTTCTACTTCTTTCTAAATGGAATCAATCGTTCCACACAAACAATAACTCATAAAAAATTGAACTCAGCAAAATGAAAAGGGAGGAGAAAGGAAGCCTTCTACCATTTTTCACAGCGATCAAATGAACACAGACTTTGTGCCCATGTTCTCTGGGAGAGCTAGATAAATGCTCAAGGAAACACGAGTACTTTTGTTGATGCTGTAAAGTACTTTTCATCTATTAATTTATGCTGAAATAGTGAATATTCAAGCCATCAAACACTTTGCAGCCAACAGGCTATCACACAGGAATAACCATCAAGAATGTCAAAGTTCATTTTTTTCATCCCTGGTCAATATGCAGCTTGCTCTAATGTCCACTTGTTGTCTTAATGCCTGGATCTGCTAGCAGATCAGAAATGTTAGTGGTTCCCATTCCTCTATTCCAAGCACATTCTGTTTTTTACTTCAAATCAATAACCCATGATGGGCAATATGCTGAGGTGCCATTTAAGACACTCGTAGCAGACCGTGACTATGGCTGGATTTACCCCCTCACCCACGAGGCATTTAGATTGTCCCAGCTCCCTTCCTCAGCTCCTCTTCCCCAGTGCAGCCATTTGAGGCAATGCCTACACAACCAACTGGTGGTGCAGCAGGACAGGAGCTCCAGAGTGAACCTGTTGGGACGGAGGTCCCAGCAGCTGCACGTGGGTGTGAGCCAGCCTCTGTCTCTGCTCGCCCCTTAGCAACTGCAGGGACTCACCCAGGCTCATCTCCTGAAGGAGCTGCACTCTCTGAGATCCCAGCAAGGCTCTGATTCTTAGGGAGGGAAGATTCACGAAGGAGAGACATCAAAACGCCAACATTAACGTGTCCTTGCTTCTTAAGGCACTCTATAATAAATTGCTAACCGCCTGTCAAAACTTACATAGTACTGCACTGTTTTAGCCACCAAAATGATCCAGTCTCTGATCTCCCAACACACCTTTCTTTTTCTTCCTGAGGGTAGGAAAATAATAATAAATGTCAAGTGTTGGCCTGCTGACACCTACTATGAAACTCCTATTTACTTCCACCAGACAAGGCTTCAGGAAGGTGTATTTAACTCCACATGTCTAAATCTTCTCAAAATCCAATTCTGCTGGGAAGTCAGAAACTGCCAGTTGTCAGCAGCAATGTAAAATGTACTGTCTATACAGTCAAAAAGAGCAAAGAATAGAGAATCACATAAAAGCATGTAGATGTCTACTGCCTAATCCATAGAAACACACACCTTTTGACCCCATCATTCCTTCTGATTGCTTATTGCACTCACAGGTTATATATTTTCAAATAGAAGCTTACTGTTTATCCATAAATAAGCAGCAATAATAAACAATTTCTTTGGGAAAAAAACCCAGGGAAATTTAGATTCTGCAAATCCAAATGCCAAGCTACCAAAGCCTGGGTGTTGGGCAATGATGTTCATAGTTATTATGGCATAGCAAACTAATTTCAAAAATCTAAAAGGGCACTAACATAGATTACAACAACTATTAAATATATTTGCTTATGTTCACCTATTTTAGTATGCCCATTTTTTATACCAGTCCGTGCAGCCCTGCCTGTATATCCATATAAAATAACTTCAGTCTTTTCAAGTTCTTCCTGACAATGGAAGAAACCTATGTGGCAGAAAAAGGTTAAGTTGTGATATTATACAACCACAGCGAATACTGCAAGTCCTGCAGGGAATACAGTTTCAGTGACAAAGTTGTGCAATCATAGCTTATTTTCTAAAATGTAAAGAAAATTTAAAACACATGTGCTTCCTTAGAATTTCTAAGCAAGTACTGTATCTTAGAAAGCAAATAAATCCATGCAATTACAAAGCCACACAGAGTAAACTGAGCTGGATATACACAGAAAGGTTTTTAATATTGTTCATTTCAAGATTCCCAGGTTAGCATCTTCAGCAGCAGAGAAGCAGCCCACCACACCAGGCTTTGTAGCTCTCAGGGAAAATAAATGCTTGTTGATAAGTGTTGATCACTGCTCTAAGTGTCCCCATCTTTCACAAGATGCTGCTCCAGCCCACCTGTCATACTAAGTCCACTCCAACAAAGCTTCTGTCTAAGGATTTCAGCCTTTCTGGACAGAATTTATAATTCTTGTAAAATTAATAAATAAATCTAAGGCTCTCTTTACAGAGATCTGAAACTAAATTGATATACCAGTACTATTATCTTTAACTGTTTTTAATCTGCAGATGTACACACCTTCCTCTTTAGTCTTTTGTTTGCAGCTTGAACTCATCAATTGTACCACATCTGGCATTTCTGAGAATTCAGAGGCACTGAAGAAACAAGAAGCACAGGAAACTCCTACTGTTATTACCCCTGCTGAAAAGTGGCCAGGCACATCAGGTAACCAGTTTACTTACAGATGGACTACACAAGCTTGAGAACACATTCTAGAGCAAAGTGGGCTTGTAGACAGAGCAAGCTTGCTTCTGCCTGTCCCACATCTACAACTATGTTAAGAAAGGGATTTAATCATGAAAGCCTAAGTTGACACGTTGATCACTAAGGTCCTGTAGAATTACCATGGCTTCACCGATACCCTAAAATGTGGCAACTCATCCGTGTAGATGAACCTACAGAAACTGCAGGAGGAAGCAAGAGCATCATATGGGAAATTAGATGCCAAAATACTGGAAATGAAAACAAATAGGAAGAAGTTGATATATCTGGAATGAGCCACGGATGCAGATGCTCCAAGTGTGGAGGGTCTCTGATGGGAGGGATACTATGGCCCTGCTAAGCACCACATGCAGCCCAGGGAAGGGGACCAGGCCCAGTGGCAAGGTGCTGTAGAAGCAGCAAAGTAAGAGTATTCCTTGGCTAGACCTGTTTGAAATAAGGATTGCCTAGCAATGTAACAGCACTGGCTCACATAACCAGTGGATAATCTGGTTCAACTTCCCAGCCTCATGTTCTGCACACAAAACTCAGAAAGGAGAGTTGCACTCTGCCTTTCCACTCTCAAATGCTGCATTCAGAGCATCCATGGATGCCAGTTTGGAGACGGGGCATTTTTGAAACTCTGCTGCTTCCCTGTCTGCATCTCTAATCATGTCTGCCTGATCTCTTACCTTGCTTTTTAACCCCCCTGCTTGAGTAGCCACATTGGCCCAGATGACCCTTAGAGGTCCCTTCCAACCTTAACCAGGCTGTGATTCTGTGAAACTCAAATTTGATTGTCACCTTTCTGAACTCCTGTAATATAAAATAATAATAAACAGTGGCATTGATATTATGAAATACCTGACCATAGATCTATTTTTCAAAGGGAATTGCTTTTGCTGGAAAAAACTTTGTGGATGCTGAATCTCCATTAGCTATGGATAATGAAAATGGAAAGTCAGAGCAAGGATAACAACCAACCTCACCTTTGACATTAGACAATCACAAAAGCTGTAAAAATCCGTTTCATCACTATGATTCAGCATCAGTCCCAGGACTACCACATTAGCCAGTTTACGGCCTTTAGATTCCTTAGAAAATTAAAATCCTAAAATAAACCTGTTAAGGTGAAAAAGAGAGAATCAAAGTACCTCAGTTACCCTCTGTAAGCTCATATAGTGACAGACAGGGCAAACTTGTCCTGCCAAACTACTTCTGTCAGGTCTTGTGCCACTCCTTCACAATCTCTGCTCTCCTCTGATTCAACTTGATTGTACTCTATTTAGTTGTCTATTCACTGACTTAACTTCTTAAAATTTTACACACTCTTGTTTAAAATTGCAGGACCCTTTAGCACACATACCACCTTCCTTCAATTTTTATTTTGAAAATGTACCTCATGACCTAACTTGTGCCATTCTGCAGACTAGCAGTGCCCAAACCAACACTATTAGTTTGTCTCAAGGTTCTGCTGTGTTTCTGTGCCAGTCCCTCCAGCAGGACACTCTGCTGTTCTCTAAAACAGTAACAGCTATTATGTCTCACAAATATTACTAAGCCTGGTTCTATCTTCTGCAGTTAAAAATCACAGAGAATGTGAGCATGCTATCTACACAAAAAAGAAGTATATTTAAATACATTACTCCATGCACTATTATCTACACACATAAGGGAGTATTCAAAGAAACTCTGCCACCCTCTGAAAGCCCATATAGTGACAGACATACACACACACAAACTTTGTGGCTGGTATCATTCCATTAAACACAGTTCATCATTTATTTCACGTGATGAATCCCTTCAGCAGGGCAGCAGGCAACACTCTGTCACATCTACTGTGGTCTTCCAAGTAAAAAATTTTAAAAATATTTTTCATCAATTATAAGATGCTGCTGTTTGTGCACATCAGCTGTACCTCTCCCAGCAGAGATGAGATGTGCCTGTATGACAATGTACACACAAGTCTTTTATCCTCTATGCACTGGATGTCAATAAGATTCTTCCTGCTCATTAGTTCTTAAAGCAACCAGACTTCTGATATGAAACAGGTCTATTTGGAGACAAATACTTTTACTTTCAGGTTAAGAAGACAAAATACCTAAGGAGTAGATCCTGAAATCTTACTGAAGCCTGCCAATTCATAGCTGGTGTTTTACAGGACTCCAATTTAAGATCAACAGTTGAATATTCTTTAGTGTACTTCTACTTTTGAAGTCCTGAGGAGCTCTTCAAGGAAAAGGCTGCTGTATCATCTCGAAGTCTGTAACGAATTTTTCAAAATCAGTACCTAGGAGACAACCTGGGGAGCTGCCACTATACCCTTATCTACTGTAATTAAACCTTCAAATTCCCTATTTAGCAGTAATGATGTATTGCATTAGAAATGCTTTCAGCACAGACTGAAATGACATAGTGAATGGCACTTATTACAATCAATATATTATGTTAATAAAAACACTCAGAATTTAGTACTGTTTGAAAGATAACTATATATATCCAATAGGATCTCTGATTCAGCATGTCATCCATGTGCAAGGTATGTGAAAAGGATTTAAGAATTATCATATAATTATGGTGATTAAGAAAACACAGGATTTTTTTTAGTGTCCAAGCAGACTACACTCTATAGCTATTAAGCAAAGTAATTGTACCAGTGTTTGTCAGGGATTAAAAATAACTTTAGAGGATTAAGATCACCAAGATACAAAAAGAAATTCACTTCCCTAAGTTACCAAGGTACTGTCACACACCTATTGGGTCATGTGAAAATACTGTTGCAGTATCTGCTTTGAGACTGAAAAAAATTCTTTTTTTTTTTTTTTTTACTTATTTGCTCTGCACCAGATACCTCTTTGCCAACAGCCAGTGTGCTTTTCACATTCAGTAATTTCACCTGCTTATGTGGGTCCTTCACAGGTCTCACCTGAAATTATGGGGGAGGGAAATTTTTTTCTTCTTCTTAACAGAAAAATGGTAAAATACAAAGAAGAGTTGGATCTACTGATGAAAAGAAAAAAAAAAATCAGGCAAAAAAATAATACCAAACTTCTATATCAGTCTGAAAAAAATGTTCTGTAAATTTTTCAGACAGAATCCTGTAGTTAAATCCATTGAAGAGGTAGGTTGAATTTACTGGAGAGGTAAACTGAAAAGTAATAGGCAGAGCTGAAAATTAAATGAAAGCACTGGAAGGAGTCCTTATCATCCTTCTCCTCTTCCCAAAGCAGAGACCAGTTTCCAGCACAGAAAAAATAGGCTGGAGTCCATAACACTTGTATGTTTTGCACTGCAACAAAAAGCAGAGTAATGTCAACTTTTTCTCCTTGGCTTTAGTGCCTTTACTCAATATGTAAGTGCCTAACTCTTCATCAGAACTTTTATGAAAGACAATCACCACTGCCATCCCTGCTTTATAAATGGAGACTACTGGGGCTTTTGGGGAGAGGAGGAAGAAGAATGAGTATTTGCAGTTATCCACCAGTACTACCTGCAGCAGAATAACGACACTCCAGAGTCTCAACGCAGATAAGTGCTGTCTGCAAATTAATAAGTATAAAAGCAGGGAAAGAAAATCCCCCAGGTGTTTCACAAAATATACCTTGTTCAATTATTCATTTATTCTGACAATTTCTGTTAAATTTAAATTAGATCTAATATTCCAGGGTATTCTAATGCCTGCTGTAAGTTCTCTGGGATCCCAAAAAAAATAATTTAGTCCTCATTAAAATCAACAGACCTGCAAAATGTATGTAGCATTAAAAAAAAATTTAAAAATCAAGCTAGCCCCTGTGTTTAAGCCAAGGCCAGCAGCAAACAATGGGACTATAGACACAACAGTCTCACAAGAGCCAGGAGCAAGCATGCTTAGAGTAATGGGATCTTGAAAGGCAGGTTTAGATTAGATATTAGGATCAAATTCCTTCCTGTGAGGGCAGTGAGGCACTGGAACAACTGCTCAGAGACGCTGTGGACACCCTATCCCTGAAAGTGTTCAAGGCCAGGCTGGGTGGGGCTTTGAGCAACCCGGTCTAGTAGAAGGTGCCACTGCCCATGGCAGAGAGCTGGAACCAGATGGCCTTAATGGTCCCTTCCAACCCAAACCATTCTACGCTTTTCAATTTTAACTAGAAGATGTTGCATTAAAAATGTTTTTCTTGCACAGCTTAACAGCCCAGAGAGTGGGCTGCACGTCTGGAAAGGCAAGAGGATGCACAAAAGACAAAACTAATTTAACCACAAGTTAAGCTACTGAGATGACCAGCTGTCAAGGGATCCAGCAATGAAAAGAAAAGAAATGGAAAAAGATATAACCAATATCAGACTCTATTGCTTGGGACACAGGGTTGGACAAAGGGCAGCAGACATGAGAAAGCCAATAGTTAAAGACTCAGTGAGAAAAAACTCTTCTGCAAGGTAAGTGAGGGTGGAAAAGGCCCTGGCACACGGGGCAGGGTGGGAGTGCCCAAACACAGGGCAACGCAGCCACAGCAGCCTCTGGCACTGCTCCACTGCTAGGGAGGAGCTCTTAAAGCCCCTGTGATGACCCCAAAACATACACCCAAAGTTGGAATAAATGGTGGAAGCCTTCTTTAACAATGTTGCATTAAATATACACTTTCTTCTCATTCTTAATTAGCCTGTTACAGCTAATTAAGCCTGTTACAGACACAAAAAAACCCTTAAAAACCTATTGGCACCAATCCCACATTCATTCAGGGAAAACTCCACGATGAGCAATGAGGAATAGCAGCATGCATATGTGCATATGAGTACACTGTAGCTGCAGTCACTGCTGGGCACAATGCCCTTACTAGCAACAATTTTAAGCATATGCCCTATGTGAAAAAAAAAAGTGTTTCTGGCAAATAACTGGCACAAAAGTCTTCCCTGGACTTAAATGCACAGATGTACCCATTATACCAAAAGCCATTTCAGGACTCTTTACAAAACAAACCCAAAAGGGTAATTTTGGTGTGACTCCAACTGAGCTCATATTTGTGGTGGCAGATGAGATCCTATTTAAGGAGTACTGGTTTTGGCAAAAAAATATCCTAATTTGACAACCTCAACTGACCATTCTAAATCTGCACTCAAGAATTCATATTTTTAGATTTTTCTGGAGCCAAATTCAAAGAAATGGCAGGTGTTCAGTGTCTTTCAAATCCATGCCACTCACTCGTGGTGCTTTAATTGAAATTTCTAAATCCAATCTCAGGCTTTAATATTCATATAATCAAATATTACCCTTGTGATGTATTTCAGACATACACTGCACACAGTCTAGATCTCAACAGACTTGTATATTCTCCTTGCTTAGAAAACAAAGGTAATTGCACAGCAAACTTAAACGTGTGCCATGTGAATATTAATTCAGCAGTGTCTGCTTCTATTACAGTGGTTTTTTGTTGTCTTTTGTCCCATCTGTTCCAGCAGAGAAAGGAAAAAGTCATGACAGACCCAAAAAATTTCTTATGCTGGAATCACCAGTGAAGACAGATGCTTTTTGTTTCATGTTCAGGATGGGTAAAACCTTTGGATTTATATTAACAGAGCATATAAATGACAATCAAAAACCCCAAAGGATTTAATTTCTAATGTTTGAATGATTAATCTGCCTGAATGCAGCACCTAGATGCTGCTTTTGAAATTTCCTCTTCAGTTTCAACAGTAGAACTTGTCAGGATAGCTTCATTTCTTTGCCTCTCACTTACTAAAAATGAATCTGCAAGCAACCCAACTATGCATTTCTGCTTTCCTGCCAATAAACAAAGAATCAGTCTCAAGTTTTGATGCTCTAACCTGAGAATTCCATTAGACCCCTTCCTACCCATGCTGCTTCACTCCATGCCCTGACTGTGCTTTGCAGAGATGCTCTGCTTAGAGCAGAGGCGAGAACTGGACTGTAATTCCCAGTCCAAAAAGCTTAATAGAAGAATATAACACCGTCAGCTGTAAAGACCCAGAACAAGCTTTTAGTACCAAATCTAGAGAAGCTGAGCTTTTTTCAGCAATTTTACCTGAGGAAACTGAACTCACTCACTCCTCCAAGGATTTAGCTTTTAGCTTGCACTTTGTTATGTGAGTGCAAAAACGTTTTGTCAGTGCTGTGAAGCTGGTGATTTCTGCAATGGTTGCCTTTCATAAATGGTAAGGATAATTATCATTAAAGCAGCTATGACACAGACCTTTGGCAGAGGGCTACAATACATTTCTAATGTACTGTGAGAAACGTATGTTTCAATGTAGCCTGCACAACGGAAGCAAAGCATGTGCTGGGAATGTGCTACCTATTGAAAGGGACAATCACATTGTTCTTCTCTTCAATACAAAACACAGCAGCTAAGCACTACATCAAAATTGTTACAGCATATGAAGCACTGCAAGGACTAACGTAATACAGAGCTAAAGGCTAATGTAATAGAGTTAGATTCTCTACAGTGCAGAATTGTAACCTTTTAATCTGTGAAACATATGCTGGACAACAGATTTGTTTGATTCTCCCTGGAGTGTGTTACATGCTGTATACTTCTATTCAACAGCGAAATTCTGTTCTAAATTTATACAGACCATCTTACAGTCTTCTTTAAAAGTTATATATGACTTAACCACATAGGAGAGAACTTGCTGCCATCATTTGCTGCTATATGTTATGTATAGTATTTACATATACTTTGCATTTAAAATTCAGTGAAGCTGCTAGAAAATACACATAAAACAAAATTTAAGATAAAGTTGAATGAAAATTTCAACACAAAGTCAACAAACAGCTGAAAAGATTCTATGCTAAGTATTTTTAAGTCCCTTTTGAAAATATATTTTACCTTCTCTCTGAAATAAATCACTGTTACTTGGAAACACCTAATAAAGGATAGATACAGAACAGTCTTTGTGCTTAACTGCTTTGAGCAAATACTTTCCACATACACAGTTCTTCCTTTGTTACCTCCAAGTGAAGATCGCGTTCATGTTTATCATTTTCTTGTTGCAACTAATTAAGCTGCCAAGTTTTAAATCTCTGGCATCTTATACAATTCAGACCAATTATTCTATGTGCAAGGACATCTTGACTACATTAAATTTATGTTCTCTGTCCTTCAGAATTCATCATGGGAGCTCAATGCCAAGATCAAAAATCTAAATATTAATCTCAGTTCTATGACTTTGTAACCTTGGAGATGTAAGTTCATTTCTTCATCTTTGTTTCTTCTCTGCGAAGTTTTAAATACCTTTCCCCTGCTTCTCATGAGAAGATTCATATGTGGATAATACTTGAAAACAACCAGTAAAAAAAAGGGAGACAAAGGCAGGTGTTGATCAGTTCTCCTTATGCTCACCACAAGCACAGCTGGACAGGGGGAAATGTCCAAAAGGGGGAGATGAAGAGTCAGGTTATTCCTCTGGGCAATGAAAATGAAAACCAGATCTTTCCCCTCAAGTGTTAAGAAGCTAAAATTGTCTTTTGCTACCTTTCAGACTCTGATTAAGAAAGTGCTGTCAAGGTCATCTTCCCCTCCATATGAGGAGCCTCTTCTGGAAAGAATGACTGGATGGACTGGCTCTGCTTTGACGATACCATGCAACAATTCTCTACACAACTTCAGCATTTATGTGCTCAGGAGACAAGTACTTGAAAAATGCTTCAAAAGGCTACAGTAATAGCATCAGCCCTGCACTTGGCAAACATTAATCACAAAAGCAAAGTGAAGAAAAACTAAGGTATTCGTTTTTAATTAAAGAAATTGAGACAAAATATAAGGAAGAATAATTACATTTCTTTGGTTGTGTATTAATGCTACAACTTTGTGAAAAATTAATGTAATCATAACCACACTACACAATCTGTTTTATAACACCTACTCTTGAACCAAAGCTGAACCAAAAAATCAAAATTTGCCAGATAAAAGAAATTTTCAACATTTTCTTGTTCTATCAAAACCAGTTGCTTGTTCAAAGAATAAATATCTGGTTGTTCTACAGCTTGATTTTGCTTTATTAAATCAATGCACTGCATCCTATTTATCCCATTTTATTTTATTTAATTAACTTTCACATTTTAATTAATTTTTTTTTTTGTTTGGGCTCCTGTATTCAATAATTTTTAACTGTAATCTCTTGAATCAAGAGCTGTTCTGCTCTACATTTCTACATCACTTAGTGCAGCACTATCCTGCTTCACAAATAAGTCTTTAAAATGCAATAGTTACACAAATACATTTTATTAGCCTTGAGGCCAGCTACCACAAAATTATTCATTTAATGAAACAGCTTTAGGTTTTCCTGTATTTATATGCCAATAGTAATGCTTGCTGTTAATGGATATAACAGTCTCTCTTTCTGAAACTTCCTATGATTTGGATATTCCTGGATTGAGAAAGAAAAAAGTACACTTTCAATACTTCTATAACACACTAGTTATTGTATTTTTTCTTCTTTTTTTTTCTTTTTTTTTTCTTTTTTAGCAATAGCAAGTATATACAATGCAACATAATGTATACATAAAGCAAGAGAAGTCAAACATTCAAATTCATGGAATCAGAAAGAGGAAAAAAGTCCTATTGCCACACTGACTGTGCCATTACCTCATTTGTGAGATGAATTGTGTTTTACACAGTAATTGTTTTTCTACACATTTTTCAACACTCAGCCACGCTCAGCAGGTAAAAACAATGGCAACCTATGCAAGGTTTGTTTAGAACAATCTTCTGGGTTTTATGTTAATAATGTAGTAAACAGAAAACAGCACAATGTTGTCTGAGGCAAAGGTAATTCAGCCCTGGTGCATTTAAAAGAGTAATTACTCTACCTGGTTTTAAGTATAATCTAAAAAAAAAAATCCCTGCAAAAACCTATTACCATAAATTCATAGAATAATTTTGATTTTTTTCTTCTGGACTTTGCTTCTTTCTTTGATGATGATGGTGATGATGTGTTCACTGCTTGTAGACTGCAATGTTTGTTACCTCCTTTTGGTTTATAGTCACAGTTCATCCAGTAGGTTCTACTGAAATGCTTATCTGGTAAATTCCTTACACTTCTGATTAGACAGGTTACTTGGAAATCATGAATGAAATTTTTATTAAGGAATAGAACTGTATAGAAACTCAAGTGAGAATATGGATGCCTTGTTAAGGTCTCTAGAGAAAGCCAGTCTTCTTCTTGACAGCTTTAACTCAAATCCCACAACTGGGATTTTGCTCTAAAATGTCACATTGAAAAAAAATTTACTTTACAGTTGAGAATTTTCATGTCAGGTATCTAGAGAACTTAGGGGCATACAAGAAATATTTTAATGAAGTAGCAATTACAGGGTAACAGCCATCAGCTTTCAGACAGTCAATTCTTCCCAGAGGTCCTTTTAGCAATAGCAACCTTAGCTAAAAACAGCATCTTGACCTGACAGCCCAGTGACAGAAGACAACTGCCTTCATGGCATCCAAGACAGATGATCTACTGTTTCACAGAGTATTCTGCATCAGCCAGCTGAGCACTGTGACTGTATCCTCACTGCACTGGCTTTGTTAGTCTCCTAAGGAGGACTCCAGAAATAACATTGGAATAAAAGTCCATTTTTTCTCAAAGTGGCCAAGATAAATTAATCCCAGAGGGGCAAGAACAGTGAAGCCAAAAGGAGAAAACCCATCACATAAATGAAATTTCTATGAATTTCACTGGCACAAATGAAAGGTCTTCTTGCCTGAGAAAATCACAGTTAGCAGTCCTGAGCAAGATTTAATTTACAAGAGGAGAACCAAAAGGCAAACGGAAGATGGAGATCTACAAAAATATGAAGCAGCAGCAGTTCACTGAGCAGACACACTTGTCTTATCAGGCAAGGGAAGAGTCAAAAATCTCCTAAAGCAAACCTTTCCATGAATAGGCTTTTCCCCCTTTTTAAAGCAAAAATCCTGACTGAAGGTAATTCACCTAAATGCTGGGAGAATGTCTACATATTTTGCATCAATATTTCTGGCCCTATTAACTTCCTCAGTTATGGCCTAAAATGTTTGGAGCAAATGACTTATGGAACTATTTACCATATATATATATATATATAAGCATATATTTATTATTTTATTTGCTTAAGAGCTAAGAGACCTATTTTATGGACTAGGATCAAATAATTTAGCTTCTCATCTACTTTCTTCCTCTCTCCTTTTTTAAGGTCAGACAGAGCTAAATTTGTCAGCAGGTGACTGTGAATGACTAGTAGGATGACACTGCCTTTGTTCTGCTCATTCCCACTCAGAGTAAAGCATCTCTGCATGTAGGAAATCTGGGTCTTTTTGTTATCTCTGTATTTCCAGCCATTAAATCTGAATGCTGTTGTTTTGTCAGAACCCATCTTTTGTGATTTGGAAGGGTTCACAAGATTTTAAAATGCACAATCAGATGGATGTATACAGATTAGTCAAGCACAAGGTCAGCCAAACAGTGACTGGCTCTCAATAAAAAAGCAAAAGAGTTTAAAGATGTAGGATACAAAATAATCCCACAAAAATTCAATGCTGTATTACTATCTGATACAAAGAAACATTTAATAAAGTACAATCTTATTTGTTAAATATTTCCCAGGCCAAGATAAGGGGAGTTAACAGACACACCAGTGCACTAAAACCCCACTATTCATCTAACCTGCTTGTGTTTCTGCCTGGTTTCCCCACTTGACTGCTGCCTTTGTCTCCACTCTTCTTTGCTTTTTATTTGGGCTTAATTCCTTCCCTGGATCTATTTACTGCATCAAGAACAACAACCAGGATCAACCCAAGTAAGCTGTGTCTAAGAGGGGGACACTGACTTTCTCAAGTTGAAGCTTGTTTGGGGATGCTTGTCAAGAGAAGAACAATATGTGCATATGGAGGACTCTGACACATGCAGATTCACTGTTTCTCCAAACTTGTTTCTAATAACATCACATACCTGCAGCAATATATTTTATTTCCATATTGTAATGTGCAGAGAAGCTAACACACCTTCTTGAAACAAAACTTTTGCAACAGTAATCTCTTAAATCTAAGTTGCTATTTTATTTTCTAGTTGTATAAAATGCATACTAAATGTGCAGTCTTTTCCTTAAGATTTTACCTTTTCTTCTCAGTCTGACCTCAAGCCTCAGCCTTGGACTCTCCACACCTCTCTAGAGCATGGAAAACTCCATGACCACTGGGGCTTCAGCAGGCCCATGGCTCCTGACCAGGGAAGAGCCTGGCACTCTTTGCAGAAGATAAATATTTCACTGTAAAATATAGCATGCTGAAATATAAAATACAAATATTCTGGGGTTAGAAAGTAAAGTTCTCGTAAGTATTGTACCCTCAAACCCCAACACTGACATTGTAAATGACAGACTTTACCTGCACTGGTAAAAAAAGGATGACATCTAGCCATTTCTCACAAAGAATTTAAAATCTCAGCTTCATTTATTAAAAATGCTGTCATATATCATCAGTAAAGCTCCTTTCTCTCATTGCAATAAATAGAAAGGATTATCTATGTGGTCTTTTTTTTCCCCTTTAAATGGAAAGGCTACCTTTGTTAGAGAAATGAGACTTATGGCCAGTGCAGAAGTTGTTGTCTGTGACATTTGGCAGTGCAAGACCATGACCTTCCTTCTGGAAGGAAAGCCTGGAGGAGGGCAGAGCAAGCTTTCCATTGGTGGGCATTAGGGAGAAAGAGGAGGGGAGAAATCAGATCATTAGATTCTGCATTGGGATAAAAACAATTACTTAGAAGAGAACTGTCTGCAAAATTACAATGTTGGAAGCAAAACATCACATAGCTTCATTCCTAAAGGTTGACTGCATTACTGAAATATCATTCTCTGGCATCAGGAAGGACTCAGTGTGCTAAGTGCTGTTCAAATACAGAACAATTAAATCACCTCTCCCCAAAAGCTTGCAATCTAAACTCAAGGCAAAAAAACAAATGGATGCTGACAGATGGGGAGAGATGAGATAATGAGGAAGCATCACCAATCCCTGACTTGAGACCATGTCAGCACATTGACACCATGAACCTCTACTGCCCACAGAGATTTTGCTTTGAGAAGGTTGCCCCTTTTTTAAGAATCGGGTTCAGGAAGGAAACCTGCATTACAAGCAAAAAGGAAATTAAAGATTGAGAGCTTACAGTAGATAACACAGGTGAGAAGCTTGGACTGGGGAAATACAAGATTGGTACTACAGAGAAGGAAACATCAGCTTTCCTGAGTGGTCAATTATCCTGCACAGCATATCTACCTGTCAGCTCTGTCCTTTACAGACAACAAGCAAAGTACAAAAAACCCCAAAGCTGTTAAGCTCTTTACACCTAGCCCAGTGGCTACAGTAAGCTGTGCTGTCCACACGGACACTTCTAGCTGGCAGAGACCTGCATGTTGTATAAGCCAAAACTCAACATATTGCTCTTAATCAAAATACACTGGAGCAGCCTAGCTCAGGGTGCTGAAAGCTTGGATCATCGTGGCATCATCATGTTGGAAAGAAGTAAGCACCATCTCTCACCTCCTCACAACAATTTTTATTAGGAATACTGAGAGAAGCCAAAAGGATATGTACTTTGTCCTTGAATGCTGGAGATTTGGGCACCCCTTGAAGGTTAAAGCTTTCTTGCTGCTCTTGCTTTAGATGCTGCTGCCGCCTTACCAGACACAGTAACATTTTCTCCAGACACAAACCTTATGCCAGCTGCCTTTTCATTCAAGTCCTTATCTCAGACTGGCACTCAGAAATCTGAGTGACGTAACAGTCTGCATTTGATGGAAATAACTGTTGAGCTGGGAGTTGTCAGCATTTATTATAGGCATAAAGAGCGCCACATAACAGGAGACTAAAGAAAAACAGAACTTACACAGTTTTGAGAAGAGGCAAAAGTAGATGATACAAAAGTAGTTTCTGATACTAGCTTTTGCTAGTCATGCTCTCACATGGGGAGGCATGGCAAAAAAAGAGACAGCATATATGAAAAATACATTGAAAAAAAATCTTAAATAATCCTTATCTGGCAGACCTGTCTATGTGGGTTGCTAAGTTCAAAAATTTCACATTTAAAATGTATCAAATAGTAGTATACACACAGTAAATAACTGTGCCTTGTAACCTCTCTTCATTGCTCTTCACAGGTATCTGCAGGTACACCATGGAAGAAATGTTCCTCAATAGCTCTGTCACAAGAACATCAAATGAATTACTGCATAATTCACAAAAACATTAGCTGACTTTGTTGGGCAAGTAGCCTTTATTTTTTGACACATTGCTCTTTGGTGGCTGATGCCTTGCCAGGGGATTGGAAACCAGAAGAAGGCTTTCTTAACACTACTGGGGAAATCTGATCCCACAGGTAAGGTGGCATTTCCTGAAGCAATGATCACGCTCTCCCAGCCAAGTCAGACTTCAAGCATGATGGACAGAAAACATGGGTGTAAAAACCTGCAGGGTCAAAACCTGATGGACAGATAAATATTTGCTCTATGCCTTCTCACGACCAGGTCACACACTGTTCAATCTTCTCCAAAAGTAAATCTGTACCCTTAATATTGGTCATCACTGTGATCACCCTGCTTTCTTCAATGAAGACAGTGCCATACTACCATCAATGGGTTCCATTTGACTCAGCTATACAGTGATCACTAAGATTACTGTGTGTAGTCCTCCTGATGTCCAGCCTGAACCTCTTCAGAGCCTTCCTACCCTCCAGCAGATAATATCCCCACTCAACTTTATGTCTGTGAATTTATTGAGGGTACACTCATTCCCCTCAACCACATCAGTTATCAGTTATTACATAAATAATACATATAAACAATAATTACTTATGTGCACAATATGATTAGGTATTTTTATCCTGAAAAGAATTATGAAGTGCCTTTTCTTAAAAACCTGGTAAAACAGTGTAGGTACCTAAGCAGAGGCAGGTAATCTGTTCCGAGGGAAAACCACAGGGCCACAGTGAAACAGCAGCAGAATCAGTGCTATGTGTTGTTCTGCTTTAATGAGGAAAGCAACTAAATTTTAGCGTTACATTTTGCTACCATTCTCCTCCTTTTGCTCCTGTCTCCTACTAATACCTCTAATTTCACACAGGTGAAGCTCTCCCTTACAGAGAGGCTTCTTCCTGTCCATTTCCTTCTACAAAGACAGGTTTTGCTGGGTTTAGATTCCTCTGTGCAGCTCAAGCAAGATTATGCCAGGCAGCAGTGTGCTTTTTCTGGCTTTAGTGCCAACATGAGAAAGCTGCTTGTTTAAAATCTTGCACAAAATCAAACATTCAGAAAATAACTGATAATTTGAATTTTTGAGAAAGCTGACATGACAAAACAGCCAAGCCATGTCATATTGTTGTACTTAATCATTAACTAGTCTAATGAACACTGAAACCCCACCAGATAGGATGAAGTTGTGACTCAAAGCAGCAGATGTGATTCTGGACTGAAACCTCTGGGGAGCATCTGTGACAGTGACTGCAGCAGTCAGTCTGAAGAGCAGTGCCACAGAGGAAGACATTTCTGCCATGGAGGAAGAGATTAGTCCTTGAATGGCAGTTAATTTGTTCCAGACAGAGAATTTTGCTGTTAGGAAAGGAAAATGTCTTTTATGAAACCAGAATAAATCCCCAAATGGGTTCTGTGCAGAGAACATCTAGTTTAGAGAGGTGTCATAAACATTGGTTGCTTATAAGCTCTTCATAACTTTATTTAGAGAGCACAAGAAGCAATAAGCTAATGCACAGAACCTAAGACACGCTTACAAAAATAAAAATTTTAAAAGGTGTATGGCAAATATACTTCATTGCTTCTGTACATGATGGTTTACTGTGCAGCAAGCATGGAATCACTGCAAGATTATGTTGTTAGCAAAAACCAAAAGTTGCTTCATTGAAAAGATCAGCTTTTATACTCCAAGAGAAGATGGAAGACAGACTGTGGAGCTGCCCAGGCCAACGACAGCCATAAAGCTCTAGCCACTCTGCATGACCCTGCACACACCACTCAGAACACTAAGAGACTCAGGGAGATCAAGAGCTGTCCAGGAGCTGAACTACAATTTTTTTTCCAAGGTAATAGTCCAGATGAGTCTCTTGTCTGAGTTAGAGAAACTCAGAAGTATTAAATGTATCTCTGTGTGAATACTATTGTAATATGCACCCTACAGGAAGCTAAAATGTGTCACTTAAGGGCAGTAAATTGCAAGCCTGAGTTAGGAAACATGCTTAAAGGTTCTTGCAAGCATATAGTGCAGGGTTTTGAAGTCACTGTAAGAAGGACTGGAGGCAAGATAACATGTTCTTTGTAGGAATCTACTGGTTTCATTTGTCCCTTTTCTGAGCAAGTTTCAGGAATACCATTCCCTCAGAAAAACAAAAAAATTCTTTTACTATATTGTCAATAGAACAAGCAAAGCTTGTAGAACAAGCCACAAAACAAAAAAATCATATAACATCATCTTTTTCTTTACAGAAGCATTTGCTTCAGCATATCCTAACACAACAGCAGAAATGAGAGCTCAAGTGTTGTCACAGCTGACCAAGAGCTACTTCTTCAGTTTTCAAAAGGCAAAACCTAGACAGGGCTCTTAGATTTGGCTGAGAGGATGGGCAATTGAGCCAAGCACGGAATTAATTTCTTTTTCCATCAGTACCTTTACAGGACATTTTAAAGCACTCTCCATCCCAGCTGATGTGTTTCTCTTATTTCTGTACTTCCTTTTTTAAATTTCCCTCTGTAGCATTGCCTAGTCTTCCTCCAACACCAGTTATCTGCAGTAGCATTTTGCACTGTTAAGGGAATGGAGATTTCCAAAATTGGACAGAAGACCACAATCTCAAACTGCTTACCCGTATTTATTGCCTGGTTATGTGCATTTCTGCAGTTAAGAGTTTGCAGAGATGGTGGCATCACTTACATCTATGCAAGGAAAAATCACTGGAGCTGCTCAAGCACAGCTGAAGACACAGCAGGGCAGCAGAATCTGCTTCAGAAATGCTTAAAGAGGAGGCGACCAGACCGAGTTTGCAGGGGAGAAGGAATTTGGCAACATGGGTGTGTGTTTAAATTATTTTCTAGCTGTTTTAAGTTGACAAATATGATAAATCAATAAATAGTGAGATACAAATACCTGTGGAGATCTGACCTGTATCTTGCAGAGCCTGTGTTCCAGGTCTCAGTGCAGTCAACTGTGATATATATACATATATATATATTTTATATATATATGTATGTATACATATATATATCGGGGGGTTTGGTTTGGTTGTTTTTCTTTTACTATGATTCATCTCGATTCTATCTCTGCTCAGAATTATGGCAGTGCTCAAGTTAATTTACCACAACGTGACAAGAATCATAAAAATTTGGGGTTTGCAGTAAGATATAAACATTTAAAATGACCTGAAAAATACAATGAGCTAAGCCTGACTAATTTTACTTACTCAAAACTGAAATAATAAAGCATATAAGATAGAGAGGACTACTGTAATATATTTGACAATATTCAAACTATAAATGTATTAACACAATTATTATTTCTCTACTATTATATGAAATAGAAAAGAAAGAAAGATTACATGGAATGAGTACATTTTTCCCTTGAGAGCTGCTCTATTTCACTGATAAGTCACTCTCCATTCCTACATGCACCAGAAAAAAATATGAGCTGTATCCTGTCTTTTATTTCCACTGTAAATTAGTGACATTATAGGCATGTGTCACAATCTGAAATAAAATTTAAATTTGGTTCTCAAATATCAAGATGGTTAAAAAATCTAAAATTCCTGGAATGTGCCATCACTAACAAGCATAATTTACACTTCTCATTCTGATAAGCTCCCCTTTCTTCCCTCATTCCTGTGCAAATAGGAGAGAGCTGCTGGCTCAGTGCAGTGCTAAGATGTCTTTTAGTTTGTATCTTATCTGGACCAAATTCATCTGTCATCTGTATTACACTGTGGTTACACAGTTTCAGTTCTCACATTTCGTTAAGGGCTCAAAGAAGGAGGTTTTAAAAGGTTACATTCAAAACTTTGTTTAAAAATAGACAAGTTGGTCTAAGTTTTAGCGAGATCTTATCTGATTCCATACATGCCAACATGTTCCTTACAGCACCAACAAGCCCTTCAGGACTTTTTTCAGTACTTTCCCCTGCTTCCCTCTCTCACCAACATGCAGGGGCACTAAGTATGCCTTTAGTAACAGAAACCTTTAGCTTTTGCCCACTTTTGTTTTCAAGAACCAATTTCAGTATTATCATTTGAATCTATTCTTTCAAGACCATTTAAGTTTAACTGCTCATTTTCTCTTCTCCTTCCCCAGTCTATAAACATACAAGAGAAATTATATAACCAAGGAAGTAAGAAAGACTAGATTAAGAAAGCCCAAATTGTCCTAACTGGTTTTGTTGTGCTTTTGTTTCCTCCCCTGGCCTCTAATAGGGCTCACCCCGTTTCTTCTTAAAAAAAAAAAAAGCCTCTTCCATTCATAACTGACCAAAAGATTCAAGTTTAAGTGAGAAAGGGGCCTCCAGCAAGCAGAAATTTTAATCAGTAGTCCAGTATATACCTGTGTTCCACTTCTCCCTTGTGAAACACACAAAATTTTGCTGATAATAATCTGGTCTCATGTTCTTTTTCTATTTTCAAGATGTTTGTAAAACATGATTTGGGCAAGTGCAGTATACAAGTGACTATTAAAAATAAATAAAATATCACAGAAGGATTTTACTCTTTCATGAAAACGTTTCAAAATAATTTTCTTAAGTATCATTACCTCCCACAGACTTGTTAGAACTCTGGAGAAAAAATCCCCAAACATTTTAAGCAGTCATAGGTGAGACCCCTCTCACCTGCAGAGGCTTAGACTCAACTCCCACCCCTTCAGCTCTGACACTGCCTGATTTCTGGAAGACACTCCAGGAAAGAACCAGCTCCCCCAAAAGATGAGAATACAAGTGTTGTTTAGTTCCCTCACCCTGATATCCCCCTCCCTCCCTGGACTCTCCTCCTCACTGGCCTTACAGACATCACTCTTTCTCACCACACTGAGGAATTAAGAGTCTCATCAGTGATTTCTTATTTTCTTTCGATTTGGTGACTGTGCTCCATATCACACCTTCTGTATGGCCTATTTTCACCACAGCAACCTCTTTGTTTTGCAGACTGTTCACAATAACAAGGTCTGGATTAGCTTCTAGATGCCACCATGCCTTATTTATGGTTCATTTCTGAACTATTTTCATCTATAGCAAATCTTTGCAATGCACATAACCTTTCAACCTTTTTTTTTTTTGTCTCCACCTCTGTGGCACAAGGCATATTGACTAGCCTGTGGCAGCTTAACTTTTATTGACAGACTCCAAAGAATCCAATTTACAGAACCGGTTCTTACGCCCTTAAAGTAAAGGTGAGTAAACAGATCTAAAGGGCATCATATCTCTTACTCTGTGTTTGAATGGCATCAGCAATATATTTCACTGAGGTTGTTCATGTTGCTGTATCAGTGAGCACCTAACCAGGTGACCTTTTACACTTTAATTTAGTGTCTTTTCAAGATTGATTTCATTGTGAGCTTTGATTTGTTTCACATTTCTCTATATTCCTTGTCTTTCACCTAAGAAGAAGACACTTCCTTATTGCTGCAAATAAGGTCCAATATCTGAATAATATGTGCCCTCTAGGTCTTCCCAAAGGACCAAACCTACTACACAAACAAACCCCTCCCCTTACTATTCTATTGTGCTTTATAGAAAAAAAAAATTGGTCATTGACTGGTATCTGATTTCCTGCTAGGTCTTAAAATAAATGCTAGAGACAACAAAAATGTACAGTTCAACAGAATGGTGCATTTAAACATTAACAGTTGCATAAAAAAGGAATTTTACAAGATTATTAGAAATGTTTAACAGAGAATAAACTGCTGAGACCAAACTGTGCTCCAGGAGCTGTTTAGGCAAATAAGACATTAAAACAAACAAACCAGAAGTGCTATTTAGGGAACTTCCTCCAGCAATCATTCATGAATGATTTAAAAACAGCATCACTGCTCTGACTTCATTTCATTACTTGGCTTTACATATGGACAAACTGAATGAGATGCATTTATCTGACTTAGCAGCTACACTGTGTATGAACTACATGTAAGGCAAAGACATTTTCACACAATTCCTCCTGCATGGCCCTCCAACGAAATTAACACTGGATTGGTGACCTGGAAGTTATTACCAAGGCAACAGATAGAAATCAAACAGTGTTATGACTTCACTACAGGCAAAAGAGAGAATAAAAATCAAAAGCAGAAAAATGTGGAAAAATTTCTATTAAATACACAAATCCTTCAATAACATCAAAAGAAACATTAGAAAATACTGGTTCTAACATATTTCTTCTTTAAAAAAATACTTTAAGGTACCTCCAAAGTGACAGTCCTTCTTTAAATATGCTTTCACAGCCTGAAGAACTATAGGAACAGATTTTATCACTTACCATTAAGAAAACCACAATAAGGCAAAACAAAACAAAACAAAACAAAGAGTACAGTCAGGAGCTCTGCGAGTTGATTTTCAGTGTTTTAATACAAATGTTCTGACTGGTTTCCACTGAAGATTTCATTCATGAAAAACTGGGGGTAAAGTCGTGCACTGGTGCACATAGTCCCTGCTGATCAGGCTACATTAAAAATAAAACATGTTCTAAATGAGAAGATAGATAGCAGGATTTCTTTTAAAGAAATTCGGTATGTTAACTCCTACAAAGTTCTTTGGATATGTGGTTTTGAACATGTTATAAAAATAAACGTTGATTTCGAAATCAAGATGTTACAAGCCTTTGTATTACTAATAGTCAAGACAAAACTTAGAAGTATTTATGTGAAAGCATTACATGGAAAAATGCCAATTTATTACAGGCATTTAACTTAGGTTTTTGTTAAGTTTTTTTTTTTTTAATTTTAGTGTCAGTTAATATTCAGAATAATCTTTTTTAACACATCTGCAACATTTTAAAAGTAATTAACCAAATCATCAGTAGACAGGTCCAGACTGTGGCAAATCATTTTCAGCTGTCACACCATGAGGTTTACTTTTATTCACGCTATTCCATTCTTTGTATATATTCTTCTAACCAATAACCCAAGATAGAACTCAAAAAAGACAGTAAATAAGAAAAATATTTCATGTGGTCATTCTTCAACTCATTGATTTAAGGGTCCAGATTTGGGGACTCAAAACCCAACAAATGACAAAAAACCCAAACAACACAGAACTCCCACAACTAAGCAGATGTTCAGCACCCAACAAGTAAGGAAAACACTAATACTTAAAAGATTTATGAAATGAAAAAAAATCCAGTGCTTCAAAATAGAATGAGGGCCTGTAGCTGGGAGCCCATTACAATATCTCACATCAGCACCCTGAACCTACCTCCTCTGCAATTTCAGAAGCTTTTTTCATTGTTTATTTTTTAACCTGATGAAAAATATAATGCAAATAAATATCCACCTATATCATTTATTGTTTTTCACAGTCGAGGATTTTTTAAGTCTGCCTAGCTTTTACATGGGGGCTGTGTTTGGTATTTTATTTTTTTAACAATAAATGGATAAATTATGAGAATTATCAGAAGACATGGGATATAAAAGTTCTATTTAAAGGAAATTAGTCTTTATTTTTAAACTTACATTAATCTGCTACTGTATGTCTAGTAATTTCAAAACCAAAACCCCCAAATATGTTATTTCTAATACCTTCTCTATTGTTGTAACATTTTAAGCAATTAGAAACTATGACTGTTTCCTACTTCCCTCAAGACACTCAACCAAGCACCTCTAAGCACTGAACTATGTTCTGATAATCATTCTAGATTTTACTTCATTTCATCCCATTAGTCCCATTATAGAGCATCTTGAAATACTTCCTTGATCTTCTGATACTTAAGCCTTCAAAACTTTTATATCTGAATTACCTATCCTTTGATCTCCAACAGTTAGCACACGGATGTACCTGTAAAAACCATCTTCCAAAAACTCTGGTTAGTTTGATCAACAAGGCAAGCAGCTTAAATAGGATGCATATTTTATAGCTTTAATCTAGTTAACTATTCTATCGTGATTCACTGCTTTGTTTTCCTTTTTTTTTTTCTTCTTTTAAGCGCCATAAGCTGTGATTTACCTTTTCTATTTCCAAAGAAAAAAGAACACAAAATACACAGAGAAACGGCATTGGCAGTGAGAAGCTGCAGCCTGAGAGAGAATCTTGAAGATTGATATATGGCATTGGCCAAGTAAACCAAATTTCAAGCTTTAATTTCTTTGTTTTATGGCGCATTACAAATCTATGCTTTTAGGGCTGACTCGGATGATTTAACTTTTACATTACCAGGCCAGCCCAACAGGAGAAAACAGCTATGCTTCCTTTCTTATTTTATTTTTAAGTGGAAATTTGGCAGAGTGTGAATTTAGTGCTAGCAACGCTGACACACAAGTGACTTGTTTTTAATACAGATATAGTTTCTTACTTGTATCCTAACTACCCTCTCACAATTATTTCAACTGATAAATTACAGCCTTCAGAGAGAAATCATTCAACCCCTAGGCTGTTCAGGGTTTTGTAGGCCACCCAATTAGCACACACAAGAATATTTAAGAAAAACACCTCAATTTTTAAACAAAAATTCTAAAACATGGGAGTTATCTTTAAAACACAGTAAATGATACATAAACTTTAGCTTCAAAAATGTTCAAGTTTACTGAACTGCCCTCTGGGGCCTACATCCATCCAAGGTCACTCAGTCTTGCAGTTTGCTGCTAAGTACAAAACCAAAATGAAGGCTAAGGCCTAACTACTGCTCATAGTTCTTGCACAGGTGCAGAGCCATATCAGATGCCCAGCAATATGACCCAGCAATTTTCCCTCCCCATCCCTCTCTGTGACTCTGAATACCAAGTTACTACTACCTGCACCTGCAACAAAGAGCTATTTCTTCTCTCTCAGACCTGCCGCAGTGTTCCCTAACCAGCTGATCTTGTATGGGCTTGTTTGATTTTAATTCATGGATAAAGCTATTGGCATCCAGTCATCAACAGATTTATGTTTCAGCCACTTCCTAGCAGATTTACTAAAACACACTCCCCTTACTAGGTGGTATTCGCTCCTCCCTGACCTGCACTGACGGGGAGGTGAAGGAACGCAGAGGGAATGGAAAGGACTGGCTCTGGCAATTCACAGCTGCTGTAAACACTGCCCAGGGTTCCAGCTGAGAGCATGGGATGAAACAGTTTCACGTTTCTTGCTACCCAGCCAAGCAGCATCTCAACAAGAACTGCTTCTGCCCAGCCTGAGGCTCTGTACTTCAAGCCACACTTTCATCTCCCAGTCTGAGGTTGGCCTTGGCCACAGTTCCAAAGCTGCTGTTTCTCTCTTCAGGTTGTGCGATAATTTCTCAAACTTAATGGACAGATTTTCACAAATGAACTAATTGTTCAGTTCAGATTTACCATTTTACTGGGGGGAAAAGAATTAAAATTTAATAATAATAATAATCATCATCATCATCTACATTTCAGGGCTGGGAAAAATATTGTATAAGAAGGTTTCTAAAAAATAAACTTGTGTCCAATATGTGCAACTTGGTGACCTCAGATGTTTGAAGTTGGGAGGTTTTTAATATATTTTCTTTTCAATGCACTCTACTTTAAAAGAAACAAGCTGAGCTGTGATAACAGTACACTGCCTATGGAAAAGTAGTTGCTGAACACACAAAACTTTCAAAAAACGGAGCTAGGGTTTCATTTTCCTTTTCAAGTACCACGAAAACTGATATGGGCAGTTTCCATAAATTCTCATTTCGTATGTTTTACAGTGATTAATATGAAATTATTTTGCTTATTAACTACAATTTGTTCCTCTCAAGAGCTGTTACAATTTCATCACATTATTTCTGTATAGCACATACAACAGAGACAGTTGGTGTAACGGAAGACTCACCTCACCTACTGTGTTTGACTTGACTAGTCAAACTGTTTAGTTTGTTTCTGTTTAGTTGTTCTTCAAAAAATATCTCCAGTCTATAAAAAGCATCTATATGCCACTGAAGTATTTTACATTATGAGTTTGCACACAATACTATCTAAAACATCTTGCAATATGAAGGAAGGCTAAAATGGTAAAATGAAGGGTCACTTCTCAAAGAAGTGTTATTGGAAGTATTTACGAAAACCTAATAAAAAATCTCTGAAGGATTATTATCTGAAAAGCAAGTGGACATGCAACATAGAGGTTCTTTTTGTTTTATTAAGTGTCTCCTAAAGCCTAAGAGGAAAATGCAAAATTTAAAAGATGTAAACTGGACAGTTCACCCACAACAAAATACTGAAGGATGAAAACCTAACCAGGCAGCAGCCTTAATGTTATGGAGTCACCAGAGAAAATTAGACTTGTCAATTACCAAATCTTCTCAATTACCCTGACAATACTACAAAGGTTGCATCTGGAAAGAACATTAATGTAACAGTCCCTCCTTCAGTCAGAGTTACAGCCCAGTTGGGTCTGAGATAACTCAAGAAAAACTGAGGCAACAAGTTACTGGCCATCCAAAAATAAATGCCACATGGCAGTCTGCTTGGGAGTTACTGTGCCCAATTTGAATTTAAGTCAAGAGTACAATAAGAGATATTCTCCTTCAGCAACTGCTGTGCCACTTGGATGACATTTAGCATTGTGTCAGCTTGGGGTTTTGTTTTGTTTGTTAGGGAGTTTTTGTTTGGTTGGGTTTTTTTAAATACAGCATGCTACTTTCCAGATTTTGTTTTAAACTGCACAGCCAGAGAACACAATAGAAACCTATACAACATTAAAAGTCAATGCCTGAATACAAATCACAAGAAAAATGTGAATCACCATTACTTTTTGCCAGTAGAACTTCTGTTTACAGATCTCAACAACTATTTTCCAATATCCAAATCAACAACCAATGCTCTAGGAAAACCTCATTTCAACAACCAGCTTATTCTTATTATAAATCTGTCATAACCTGCAAATACATTCAGCCATTACTTATAAATCTCTATATAGCTGTTGATGCTGTAAGAGTAGAGAAGGTTGCTATTACTTGTGCTGTAATTCACAAAAAAAGGTATTTATTCAATGATCTTAAAAAAATGAAAAGTTTATCTGCAGTCAGAAATGTCAGATATATTCCTATGTTCCCTATTCAGTATTTGATTTTGAAGAAGTTAAAAAACTGGAATTTAAAGACAACTTTCTGAGTCTTGGCTTCCACCACCCCTCTGGGGATTCAGCTGCACACCCATGTAAAGCAGAAGTACCAAGAGCTTGGTTCTGAGCTACAGCGAGGTGCTCACAGGTTTCAGCTCTGCAATTGCTGCACAACAGACCTGGCGATTAAACTGGCCAGGAAATGTGCTTTGCTTCCATTAAACTCCTCTCTAGCCTCTATTAAACCCCAGAAGTATCCTGGCTTCTTTCCCAGTCCCACTCCTATTTTCTTTCATTCTCTCATTCACATTCAGTACAATATTTTTTCACTTTTCATATTAATTGTTCTAATATTCTTAACTTATCTTCAAACCTTCAATTTTCACTTGTTACATAACCTCCTCTTGTCCTCTTTGTATTTTTCTTCTTTTATCCAGCTTCTTTTTCCTCTCTCATTATTCTGAGCTTTTTCCCTTCTCCATTATAGTATTTTATTCTCCTCCCTATTTCTTGCCAGCTGAAAAAAGATGCTTCTTTTTATCATCCTTTTTCTTTGGTTCTTTTGTTTGCTTGCATAAATTTAAAAAGCAAGACTGTTAGAGCTCAAAAATCATCTGAGGACCAAACGCAAACACCAATACATTTTATATGTGGATTCACTTAACTTTTAGGAGATGCAAAGACATCTCAGAAATAAAAAAACATTTTATTAAATAGGAATAACAAATCATTTACACCTGCAAATAGCTTAGCAAAATGCTGAAGGCCATATGCTCTCCCTGTTGACATATTATACAACTTTCCTGTTGCAGAAAGCTTTTCTAACACAATGTGAAAAGATAATGGCAAATTACAAAATTAGCACCACATCATCTTAGTATTTCAACTTAGTATTTTCAACTGCAGAACAAAGTATTTTGTTTGGCTTTCATCAAGTCCACTTCAAGTTTTGTGAGAGTAAGAATAATCAAGATGATGCAACTGTCTCTTCAGTCTTATCTCAGATTCGTAGTCTTGAGGGCACAGGCAGTCTTTGGGAGCAGACAACAAACCTCTCAAAGAGCAGCAGAATCTCCAGCACAGGTCATACCACCTAGTGCAATTCTGACAAGACAACACTGAACTCCCTCCAATTATGCCTAAATTACTGCCTAGTATTCAAGATACCTTGTGATTTTTTTCAAAACCTTTCTTCCCCATGGATTGGAGGTCTTTTTACTGCCACGAGGCTGCACATTACTAGAAATGTTTTCAGAAGTCCTAGTTTTGTAGGAACATGAGAATAGAGAAAAAACATCCATTGTTAGGATATAGGTTTTTCCTATACAATGTGAAATAGTTCAAATCCTTCAAGTCCTCTCTTCCTCCCACCCCCAAAAATGGAACTTCTTCCTTTTTTTAAACTTTTTTTTTTAATAAGAAACTGATAGGAAAAATTAATTTCAAGTTTTATCTCAAAATGGTTCTCTTCCCCCAAGTTTTAACTATGGGCCACTGTGGGCTTGAAATAGCTTAACACCACTGTTTTTAACAAATTCTGGGATATATTACTATTAAAAAGCTAATTTGTAGCAACTGCTTCCCTGGAATATAACTTCCTTCACCAAGCCTTTCTCAGTCTCTGTCAGCCAGATTTGGGCTCCAGGCTTGAAACAGTGAGCTTCTGTTTTCAAGATGAGAAAACACTAGAATGATAAGAAACTGAGAAGTTAAACCATTTCAGACCTGCTCACACCAGTGTGAGAGATGCTCCTCTAAAATTGTATGACTTTATCTTTAACAGGTCAGTTAAGCTGGCAAAAGCCATGACAAAAAGGAAACATTTGTTCTGCGTCAGGCACTCCATCAAACAGCAGTGATACCCTTGTTCTTAGGGGAACAAAAAAAGAACCAAAGCAATAAGTCACTGAGCTTTATTCTTTTTCTGTCTAAATTTATCACGCTAGAATTTGTTCCTGTGACAGTCACAATCTCCTTAGCCTATTTTTACATTTTGCTTCTCTTTTAGATCCACCTCCTCAATGCAGAGGTTGCTCCACATACTGTTCTCACCAATTCAGTAACATCCTGTTCGTGATGAGATTCTGGTTCCTCATGGCTGGATGTTATACACATACATGGCTGATTCAAATATGATATGAAACTATTTCTGTGCAAAAACCAGATCAGTTTATTGCACAATGAGAAGGGGTGAGCACAGCCCTCAACAATTCTCACAGCAATTCTTCTGGTTTTCCTTTCCCCATCTTCAAGAGAACTCCAACTACACATGGACTTCACTGCCCTCATTGGCTTCACCACTGATATCCAGTTTTTAACTGGAAAATTTATACCAGATTACTGAATTATTAAGCATGGAAGTTGTAGATTTTTATTGCCATCTCCATGTGTTTCTTGTAGGTAATTTTTGCATTTTAGCATCTCTTCTTCTACTGGGTACACTCAGTGATCATTTTTAGATCCCTGCAAAATTCCTCTAATACCCATAATTTTTGATTCAAGCTTTTCTTTTCTAAAATCAACAAGTTACTCAGTAAAGCATACAGAAATTGGTGAAGTATTAAATCATTCCACAATTGTGTTCTCCTTTATATTTTCAATTCCCTTTGTGATTTGGTTATGGGGGTTTAAATGAGCTTTTCAGGCACACACTAATTTACTCTGATGGCCTCACTTTCTTACAGTAAATTACAAGATTAAAGAAATTATTTTATAGCAGAAAGAGCAGAAAATCTCAAGCCATAAGATCAGGACAAGTCAGGGCCCATCATGGATGCTGCCATGTTAAGTTAACTGGTCAGAGAGCAACCAGAGGCTAAATTCTCTGCCATGGAAAGCCAGGCAACTGCAAGTTGGGGTCATTGGCCTCTTCTTCTATGGCCTAAAAACAGCCATTAAACAAGGATTGACAGTAGCACCAAAGGTACAGTGAACATCCACTGTGAAAATACTCTTCATGACTGTTTTTGAGAAACCACTGAAGGAAAGCCCACACAATACTGGACCCTCCAACCATAACCAATGCTTGCTCGCCTGCTGAAAGAGAACAGCAATCCCAGAATGTCACAACTGAACATTATGAAGAGAAAACTAGTGCTTAGAGAGTTAATACAATCTGACAGTTCCTTAAGGTACCATCTGATTACAGCATTAAAAAGTAATCACCAATTTCTCTTGTAAGCAAACCATCAACAGACAGCTGCTTACTTGCATTTGAAAAATGTCCTTTCACATGAGAATGTTTGTCTTGCATACCTGACAACTAAAAATTCAGTTATACTGGAATATTAAAAGGGACTGGATATTGCAAATGGTTTACAATCCAGTCCTTTAACAACAGTGCCTTCATGTGTTTATTATAGGCATTTTATTATTTTAAAGCTAAGATTCAACCATGTTTTATAGTTGTAATTCCGTCCTCCTACACATCCACAAGCAAATTAGGTCAATTCCAAACTATTTGTAAAACCTCCTACATAGAAAGGAGTTTGAGATTTTAAAACATAGTAAGTTTAAAATAAACAAAGTCAACCTACCAGTGTCATAAGCCTTGTGAACTGTCAATTTTTTGTTCTAGCCTAAAAAGGCATGCTAAAGTAGTAAGAACCAAATTGTGAGAATGACTGTCCTTGGCCAGAGATTGCATGTACACCACATTTCATAACATTTTAATAATGTTTATTATGTAAGTTTCCCTAATTAACTTCTAAACTTATTTCTACATTTGGCATCTGTAACATCCTGTGGCAATGAGTTCCAATACGTAATTATGTGTTGCATGAAAAAATGCTTATTTTAAACCTACTGCTGGGTAAGAGCTAGGAGTCATCAAAAACGTGTTAGAAAAAATGATGAATAATCATGCTCTCCCCATCCTCTCCATAACATTAGTAGCTTTATATACCTCTTGGATTTCTTCTGACCTCATTTCCTTTCCAAGCTGCAGAACTCTAATCATCCTCTTCAAACACAGGTATCTCTTTCCCCACACATAACCTGTTTGTTCTTATTAAAAGAATGGACATCTGCAACTGTTTGTACTATTCCAGATTGGCCATGGATGTCATCATGATGTTTGCACAGAACCACAATGCAATTGCAAGTCCTCTTTTTTGAGTAGTAACAATTTAGACTGCCATGCATGTTAGTTACCCAGTTCCCTCCTGCAGGCATTATTCAATAACATTGTATAGTTAATGCACTTGCCATTCCACTAATTTGTTATCTTGCATTACCTTCCCACAACTCTTCATGTTCACAGATCTGGGGAATCTTTATATTGTGAATGCTGTATGAATACAAGCTGTTATTTTGTTATTAACCCCTTTCACAGATTTATTAAAGCAGCAAAGATCTTCATATAGATCCATGTAGGAGTCTATTCTTGGTTTGTGATAACTGATCTTCTATTCTCATCCTTTTGTTTTCCTATCTTAAATAGTTATATACCTGACAGGACTTCTCACTTACTTTTGTGACTACATCATTTCTTCCAGAAACTTTGGCTGCAGCTGTCATGGTTGCTTAGGATGGTTAGTTCCTGTGGGATTTACAGCTCAAACATGACCATGAACTCACATCTAGCAAGTTACAATCTGTCTACAACAATCATGTTGGGTCTTCTTTGTTATTTTATATTCTACATGTATATGTTCATTATTCATACTTATAGACACACATCTTACTTGATTCCATGAAGTTTTAATTAATTTTTATAAAGACAGTAATAAAACTTTCTGGGCTGCAGCTTCATGTAAATTATGCTACATTTCCAAATTCAGTGATTATGTATGCAAATTACTCCAGACCTGTTGAGTGTGCCCTGATTAATTTGGTATTTTTTCATTTTAATCAGCAAAGTTTTTCCCCTAATACTTGAGTGTCAAGCAGACCACCTGAGACATCTTAAGTAAGCTCTAGTGCAAAAAGCTTCATATACCCTCTATAATTAACACAAATGCAAAAAGAGTGTTTGTGAGATTTGGTGCTAACTACTTGTCTTCTGCTAGTGTACTCCCAATGTCTTGATCCTTACTGGGCCAGGAGACTACTGGGTCTCTTGTTTCTGATGTGTCTGAAGAATTTATCAAAGGTCTTTCTGTGTCTGTCTTCTGGCTTTCACACATAACTTACTGGTTTTGTGTCCAAGTGTTTCCCACATTGGGTTACAATTTCTACTTTATAAAGGCTTTCTTTACCTGTTACAGATTTTCCTCCTCTGCAGTTTAATAATACTGAGTCTGGGGGACTTTTTCTTCCAGTATGACAGATGGCAGTGTTTACTCTAACATTTAATATGGTAGCTCTTGATACCACTAAGAGCCTTATCCTTTTAGCTGTTCCTTTTAACAATTTCCTAAGAAGCATGGTCCTTTAGGCATAGTTTTCTCTGTAAAATGTTATGACAACATATTTTATACTTGCTCTTAAAACAATATGGCAACCATATTCATTATGATTAGTCCTGTAAGGCAGCCCAACAATAATTTCATCTTAAACAAGGTCCTGCACATTTGTCAAGAGCTACTCCTGTTGTGAGCTGACAGCTTGTCAGAAAACCCAATACATCATTCCTCACTTCCACATTTACTGAGTCTTCGTACACATAACAAAACCATGTAAAAGCAGGAAATGTTTCTTCTCTCAGCATCCTTTAGCACTTCACAGTAATGCTGCACCTCATTAACAAGGTTAGTCTAACCCTCACCTTATTGTGATCTACTTGCACACGAATTCAAACCATAAATGTGCTTTCTTGTCCAGAAATACACAACTTTGACCATATGCCCCTAACACAATAATGCATCTCACAGAATACAGTTTGTATTCTCATGTCTATATAAATGTTTACCCCATACTAACATCCTCTTGTATCAATTCTCTGTGATGCCAAATGTGTCAACATCTGGATTTCAAACCAGCATTCCAGCTCTCACACTCAATTTTTCACCTTTCAGTCTTTGTCCAGAAGACCATGTTTAACTGCTAATGGTCTAAGTGATTTTCTTCTAATACTTTATAAAAAGAAGCAATTGGGAAATACATACATGACGGTGTTAATCCCTGACAGTTGTTGAAACATCTGCAGACCACAACCCACAATTAAGGCTCTTCGAGTTGGAGGGTATGTTAGCATTCTGCAGATCACAGGTCCAGCTTAAAAAAAAAACAAGACAACAACAAAGGAATACATAATAGTTCTTAAGTGATTGCTATCAAGACAATGTTGCCAGGCATAGCAGACTTTGCACCTTAATTTCAAACAAACTTGGAATATTTCAATTATTATTGAACCATTTGGTCATTTCAGTTCTGTTTTTCTGCACTGTATTACAAAGAGGGTTTTCAGGAAGCCCAAGCAAAAAAATGAAACGATTTTTGTACAGTGTCTACTACTGGTGTCAAATGTTCAGCCCTCCTTGTATCACACTAACAGATTGCACATCGGCTGCAATTGAATGTACTCAAAAGTTATCACAAAATATCACTGTTGTTTCCTTTCTAAAAGCTTCCATTGTTATTGAGAGGTTATTTCAGAAATGCTATTACTCCCTGCTCAGATCTGGATATTGGAGATAAAGCATTCTCCTTAGTCCCCAAAAGACCCAACGTTCACAAACCAGTTGCAAGTGTGGGTACTTTGAAGGTACAGGACAGATCTATTCTGCACAGCTCAAAGGCCAGCAGAGGGAGCAGAAATTAATTCCATTTATTCCATACCTTTGGTAGCAATGGCATGAGGATGCATTTAAGATGCAGAACACGGTTTCTCAATTAAAAAAAACCAATGAAAATTTCTGGCTAACAGAGAAAGTTTTATTCTCTAAGACTTTCAAAGTATCCTCTTAAAAAAAAAAGTAATACAGAAGGCTGTGAGATAATAGGCAAAAATTTTAAATCCATGACTCCAGTATTTACTTGAACTTGTCTCTGCCTAGAGTAGTGCTTTTAGTGCTTTTTCACCAGTATAGTCTAGTGAAAAATTCTATGTTTTATACATCTAGTATACTCACTCAGAACATCTAGTCACAATATGAATAAGTCAAAATAGTTGCCATCAAAGGAAAAAGAAATAGGTAAAGAGGATGTACATTTTTGCATTTTCAAAGTCTTTCCTGAGCATACAGAAAATATTTAAAGTATTGATTTAGTAAAAAACCCTATATGAGTCTATTAGAAAAGCAATTTACATGCAGAATTTCATCTTCAGAAAGCTGGCAAGCTATGAAGAGTTTAAAGAGTTGGACTCAAGAAGGGGGTTTAGATAACATTTTCTTCATTGAAAGATTATCAGACCTGCCTAAGAAAAACTTATTTTCATTTAAAATTATGGTATTTCTAATTCATATCTCAATTGTATCATCATTTAACTTTGCTTCTTTAATATTAATAACAGAATACGGCCTGACGAGTTTTCTAGCTGGTTTCCAACTAACACTAACATTCAGACAGTACACAGTCCCACATGTCCTGCCATTTAGCCACATCATTACCTTGAAAAGTCTCCAAGTAAAATCAAGTGACAAAAAAAGCCAATCCATAGATCTCGTAAAATATTCTCAGGCAAGACACATGACATCACTGGGCTGACAAGGGCTCCATACTCAAAGTGGCATTTCCTCAGTGGAAAAACAACAAAGCCAACACTTGCTGCTAGCTAGAAGTAATCCAGAGCTCAAATTTCACAGAGAAAAAAGATTTACTAATAAATGTGCCCACGAAGTTTAACTCTCAAACAGCTCTAAGGTTCTCACACTCTGCACCACACCTGAGCATTGAGGCTTTGGACTTAAAAATCTTATCTGGTTTTCTGGTATTCTGCAGCATCTGTTGTAAATCCAGGCTGCTGAATGCCTATGAGAGATCTTCTATTCTTCATAAAGTTTGTATAAGGTCCTTAACTGAGTGGAAAATTTATCTTTATCTTCAAGGGACATTTTAGACAACCTACATCTTGAAGTCCACTATCAATGATCTTGCTCATTGAATAAGCTGGAACTCTACAGCAGGGACTGTTAGGAAAGGAGGCAGAAATGTCCTAACGAACTGATGCAAGGTTTTTAGTAATTCCTGATCCACTCAGCTATTTGATACAAGTTTATAAACTTTATTCACAATATGGCATTGTACAAAACAATTGGGAAGAAGGCACTAAAATGAATAGTGAGAAATTAAAGCAGCTGTTCTCAGACAATGGTTTGCAACTCAGAAGGAGTCGTGAAGTCTCAACAAAACTCCATCACACAAATCAGTTTGTCCATCTGAAGTGTGGCCCTGCAGAAATTTTAAGACTATGCAGTGAAATTTAGACCTTTATGTCAGAACGTTACACTTCAGACTTTTAGAACATCCATTCAGCTAAATTCAGTAAGTACTTGGAATTTTTCAGATTTCTGATTAATTGTAGCAAAAATGATGCTAAAAATTATCATACTCATTTGTCAGTGTTTAGAAAGTTTCACTCCAAATATGTACCATGGCAACCACCACGTATCAATAGGCATACACAAAATTAAAGGATTTTCTTTCATAAAATTCACAGCCATCAGGTTTACAAACCAATAAATGGAATGGAAGAAATAAAGAAACTGCTAATCTCTATATTAAAGGAGCTTTACAAACTCAACTAAAAAGCCCAAAGGACTTCAACTGTGAGGCAAGTAGTTTTAAAACAGAAAATGAGTGTGAAACTTTTTATTAAAAGTACCTAGCTCTGAAACTAACTATACTATATTTGCATTTTCTTATCAGCAATCCTTAAATCCATATTGTTGAGTTCATATGTTACCATGTTCTTAAAAATAAACAACTCTAGCCTATATAATATGGATTTTAAGAACAGAAAATGGGTTTAAAGTAAAAAATGAAAACCAAAACAAGTTTTAAGAATTAAATAAATTTTTCTTCTGAAAATAAATCTGAAAAATAAAATGGTACTTCAGTAGTTTCTGATAACCCTTAAATATGCTGTTAGTTATGAAAACAGATTAAAATAGCACTAAGCAATAAAACCATTTCAGATTTAAAAAATGGAAACACTTAACTGCTCATATAACTAAAGAGAAACAGATAATTTAAGCATATGTCACAGAAATAAAAATATTTGGCATATTTTAAAAAGGACAAACTAGGTATTTATCTCCAAAAAGTTATTTTTTTTAGTGATATGTCTGCCTTAATTGTTGTTTTCTTTTCATCTAAGAGATCTAGACATATTCCTGGATCAGAATCATTTCATTTGAACTTGAGAAAACACCAAGATATTTGTTTTCCTTCTCCTAATCTATGAAAAAAATTAAGTCAGAACCATGAGACCTCCTAACGTCTTGATGAATTTAATGAGAATAGATCTGGTTGGACTTTTTGTGCTGTTGTTTCTGATAACTACTTTAACTGAAGTAAATTTCTTTAACACATAATGCTTGCAAGAGTTCAAAACATGCTACAGAAAAGGGCAGCTGGAGCTTGCTCTATGCAAAATGACAACACAAGATAAAGAGCAATGGAAAAACAAGGCTACTGCTGAGGGTGACATTACTTGAAGTGGTGATACACAAAGTGGATTGCTGTGATCCAAGTAGATATTTTGTAGCTTAATCTAAACTGTTTACCAAAATAGACATTCACCCTTGTAAGCAAAAAGCAAAAATAGAATTTGGAAGTTTAGCTTCACATCCAAAAAACCCTTATTAGCTTACACTGAGCTAAATGGGAGGAGAAGCTGTTCTTGTCAAAACATTACTTCTGAAAGTGAAACAGTTATCCAAACATTACATCTTATAACTGCTTATCTGAAATTTTTCATGCCAGCTTACTATATTTTAGCAGTTATCCTTGTTACTAGGCACAACCCACAAGTTAGGCTTGGAAATTATGAATCACCTGGTAAGGCATTTTGATTTTCATCTGTATGAACAAAATGGATTGTATCGCAATCATAGGAGCTTGGGTATGATCCATGACCAGGTAAAAGATGAGATAATTTTCAAAGGCAACACAACAAAAACCCTAGTTCTAAAAGGAGTTTATATAATGAAAGCTAAAAAGCAGAAAAATGCGTATTAATGAAGTCTTAATACCTCCTTCTGAAAATGAACGGCATTCACTTCCAGGGAAATAAAAATATTGTAGGATAGACATTAAGCCAACCTTAAAATCCCACAGCAAATGCAGGCAGATATCTGGTGCTTGGAAACCTTGTGATTCCCCATCCCTCAAATTATTAGTAGAATAACTGGACAAATTTCACAGCCAGGAAACTGTGGTTAGAGACTGGGCTCTGCCAAAGTCATTTGCAGGTTCAAACATTCTTTTGCCAGCTAATCTAGGTAACAGCTTGTAGCAACAGCTTAAAACCGTGTGGGGCTCCTGCCAGCACTTTGTGCTCTTGCACAGAGGATCGTTTCCAAAAAGGCAGGTTTAGCCAAGCAACAGGACAGTCACTCATCAGTTTAGCATCAATTAAGCTCAAGATTCAGAGTAGTTTTCTGGATCTTTCTTGTTCTACTGCCCTCTCTTCCATTCAGATAAATCTTCAAGGAACTGGTCTACAGCAGGGACCAAAAAAAGAAAGTTTGGGCTGGTCACCTCAGTAAAAGAGGACAAACACGGGAATCATTTCTGTTTTTCCTTTCCTTACAAAATGACAGCTTCCAGTCCAGCTTTCTTTGTATCATCTGCAGAACTTTTCCTGCAGAATCTTTTTTCACCCAAGACTTCTCCCCTAAAGCGCTTAGAGCTAGCTATTATTTCCTGTGTATGAATAATATACTAAAACAAGCACCCTTTTCCTCCCCTTGCCTATTACATGATTATTTTCTAAAAGTATCAACTTCATTCATTTTTCCTTTCTGTAAAATTTAACAAATCAAAAGAAAATAGAATTAGCTTTAAGATCAAAACTGCATTAATTATTCTATGAAGATACAAAACAATTTTACTTAAGTACCATGCTTTTCCTCACTACCCTATTATAATGTTTCCAGTAACATTGGAAGAACTACTCCCAGCACTAGAAGAAACTTCCTACCTCATACAGGTTCTTAAACCTTTGAGAAAGCTTGAGATTTTTTTCCTTTTTTTTTTTTTTTACAGCACAGATCCCCATCAGCCAAGAAGGAGAAAAGACTTGCCTAACAGCTGAGTCTTAACATTTTTCAGCTTTCCACAGCAAAAACATCCAATGGTATGCATACAGACTGGAAGAAGTATTCATTGGAGCAGCCCTGCCAAGAAGGACTTTGGGATTCTCCTGGATGAAAAGGTGGACGTGACCTGGCAATACGTGCACACAGCCCAGAAAGCCAAAGGTGTCCTGGGCTGCATCAACTGCCCTGGGCTGCACTCAAAGCAGCATGGACAGCAGGGTGAGGGAGGGGATTCTGCCCTTCTACTCCACCCTCATGAGACCCCACCTGAAGTGGTGTGTCCAGCTCTGGGGTCCCCAGCACACGACAAACACCAAAGCCCAGCAGGTCCAAAGGCGCAGGAGGAGGAGAGCACTGAGATGGTCAGAGAGCTGGAGCACCTCTCCTACAAAGACAGGCTAACAGGGATGGGGTTGTTCAGCCTAGAGAAGAGACAGCTCTCGGGAGATTTTATTGCAACCTTTCAGTACCTAAAAGCTTATAAAAAAAGAGGGAAGAGGGATTTTTCGCATGAGCAGATAGTGATAGGACTAAGAGGAATGGTTTTAAACTAAAAGGGGAGAAATTTCGATTAGATATTAGGAAGAAGTATTTTACTGTGAGGGTGGTCAGACACTGGAACAGGTTCCCCAGAGAAGCTGTGGATGCCCCACCCCTGGAAATGTGCAAGGCCAGGCTGGACAGGGCTTTGAGCAACCTGGTCTAGTGGAAGATTCCCTGCCCATGGCAGAGGGGCTGGAACTAAATGATCTTTAAAGTACTTTCCAACTCAAACAATTCTATGATTCTACTCTAACCAGACAGCCTGCTCTAAAAGCAAATAAAAGCTAATTAGACATAACCACTTAGATTCTAGAGAATTAAGTAGTGCAAGGAGGGCTTCCATGCCTAGATGAACTGGAAGGGGGTTTTTGTTTGCTCAGGAAACCTGGATTTCAAATCAAAGGTCTCTCCAAAAGATCTTTTTAATCCACACACTGTGAAAAGAAATCCTAATAAAGATTTTTTTTTTGTTTTGACAGCAAGTTGAGTCGGTCTTTGGGAGTTATGAAAACAAAGACATTTTCTTTTATCTGTAAAAGGAAAAAATCTTTTCTTTGATACCACATTCTTTGATATAAAGCTTTGGTGATGGAAAATCTATATGACTGAGTACTTGCACAAAGGCAGCAGCAGTTAATAAGACCTCTGAATAGGACAAGAAGCAGCAGCAAGTAGGGTAGCAAAAAAAAAAGGAGTGCATTTTGGCTCTGTATGACTTGTTCTCTATAGAAAACAGAATCCACTGTAATGAAGTCCTTTAAAACCAGAGAAACCACAACAAAACAGACAACAAAGAGTGGTCATTTACATGATGCCAGAGAGAGTGAAGTGGCCAGAATGACCAACAAGAATCTGCACTGGGGAAAAGAGACCCCACTGTGATACTGTCAGACCTGTGGAATGGGGGAAGGAGCAAGGGGGAGGTTTCCCTGTTTCATTGATATGAAAACTGGGCTGGGGACAGAGAAAAGCAAGGGTCACATTGTGATTTCTTTCCAGCCATGGAAAGTACCGTAGAAATAATGCAACAGGTACTCAGGCAGACCTGTGCATACCTGCAGCCTACAAATCAGCATTTCTTTTCAGGGCCTGCTCCAGAACTGCCTTACATAGGAAACAGTTACATGACCCTCACTTAAAGCTGCAGAAAGCAGAGGAGGAAAGATAAGATGATGTAGGAGCATTACGCAGGCACAACCAAAATAAGCCAAGTGTTGTAACAGCCTGAAGAGCTTTCCACCCCACTCTCTCATCAAGTAGTGAAGTGCAGGGCAGAATATTAGGCAATCTGGAATTAGAAGGCTTTTTTCTTTCATTCTAAGTTGAGGAAAGAGACTTAACAGAAAACTGCAGTTAGGGCAGTTTCAGGAGTGCTATGTTTTGGGGGGGTGTGTTGCTTTTGCTGTTCTTTTTCAATTAAAAGAGCACTAAAAAAGCTGATGACTCAAGAATTCCCTCCCAGTCAGTAGTCTACTCTCAAGCTGATCTTCCCAGTTGTTACTGTATTAACACCTATATAGATATTGTATTTTATTTTCCGGACAACACTCTTCAAGCCTTACATTTTTTGCAATTTGTTTCTGCCAAAAATCTTGGTTTAGTGATATTATTTTGCTCCCTCTATCCCTTGTTTCTAAATGAAATATCCTTATTTCTGCCCTAAGCCAATAGTTAACCGGAAGAAACATAATTCTACTTCTTGCCCTTCAAAAGAATGAGACACAGGAACCCATTCCCATGAGAGAAGGGGGAAAAAGGAAAATTTAATAGAATTGAAAAAGGAGCCTGGAGATCAATGAAAGTCTCTATGGGAATTTATGAATACAATCAGTTGTCCACTCTTATTTTTTGCTTTATTAATAGCACATTTAGCTTAGAACATCTCCTTAAAAATGTTTAAAAAAACCAATTTATCTAGGGGCCTAAAAAATTCCTTTCACATTTTAAAAGTCAGATGCTGTTAGCATAAGAGCTTCATTAAAAATAAAAGGGAAAAAAGTTAAAATAGAGATGAGGTCCACATTTAAACAGACTATAAAAACCTGCTTTGAAATCAATATAATTTTAGCACAGCTCAGCTGGATTCCAAAACCCAGAGAGAAGAAAAATCAAAAAGTCACTGTAGGTTAAAGTGCTTTAACTTTGGCTTCCTAAGAACAGGACAGTACCATCAATGGATATATAGTTGGCAGCACAGCAAAACAGTGTGTAGTTAAAAATAGGATGTCTTAAGAAACTGCTTCAACTTTTTTATTTTAAGGGAAGCATTTAAACTTGAGCACTAAGTTGAGTTTCACTGAAGACAGAATGACAGATACACACCTAAATATTTCACCAAACTGCAGCCTAAGATCACATCTTATCTCAAGGTACTAGCTCATTCACTAAATTTCAGTATTAACCATCTTCCATCAGAAACACAAAGAGCTCTAAGGCAACCATTACCACTCAACAACAGTGTGTTTTTCAGCAGAGAGGGCCAACCACATCCTGGGAGGAGGAGCAGGAGCATTGTCAGCAGGTCAGGGAACCATTTCTTCCTCCCTCCCCAGCAGCTACAAGCCCCACAGCAGAAGCAGCACATCTCAGCACTGCCTGAGCCTGGAGCAGAACCACCAAGGTGGATGGGCTGGAGCACGTCACATACAAGCAGCTGCTGAATCCACTGGGATTGTTCCACTTCAGAGGAGTAGGTAAAGGGAAAAGATTCTGCTGTCTCCAGATACCTGGCAGAGAGGCAAGGAGAAAACAGACCCAGGCTCCTCAGAAGTGCACAAGGGTAGGGCAAAAGGCAACAGGTACATTGGGATGCAGAAAACTTGGACCAGGTGTGGAGTCTGTTTATTTTGTACCATGGAAATGAACAAATACAGAAAGAGAGATGCAGACAGGTCACAGTCAAAAACTTCACTGATAAAGTTCCTGCACAACCTGCTCTAATTTGTTCTGTTTTGATTAGGGATTGGATTAGAGAACCTTCAGAGGTCATCCACAAGATTCTTATGTGAAATGTACAGCATTCTTAAGATCTGTGATGGTACTAGTTATTACAACCAGTATTAATGAAAAAGTAAGTTTGGCACTTTCCATAGTCATCTTAAACAACAGTGACTGAAAAGCATCCTTACATACAAATCCTGTAAAACAGTCATCTCCATACTGCCAACAGCTGATGTACTCCTTTTTGCAATTTCAGTACCAGGCTTCATTAATCAAGAACCTGTCAGTCACACTTGACTGACAGCTTTTACCCTGAATTTATAACCTCTGCAGAAGATACAGATCAATATTGAAAACAGCAAGTGTAGAATACTAAACTGATGACTTCCATAACTGGTATGAAATATGACAAAGAAATAAAGGAGAGCTTATTTCATCTTTTCAATATATAAAAGGGGCTTATGAGATAGATGGGGATAGACACTGTACCAGTGCCTGCAGTGAAAGGACAAGAAGTAATGGTTTTAAACTAAAAGAGGGTAAATTCTATTGGATATTAGAAATAAATTGTTTACTATTAGGGTGGTGAGGCACCAGAACAGGTTGCCCAGAAAAGCTGTGGATAACCCATCCCTGAAAGTTTTCAAGGACAGGTTGGATGTGGGGCTGAACAACCTGGTCTAGGTGGAAGGTGTCCTTGCCTATGGCAGGGGTTTGGAACTCGGCCATCTCTAAAGGTCCCTTCCAACCCAGACTATTCTATGATTGTTAATTGCTGTACAGAGGGAGTTCTGGTCCCCTTTGCTTTCTCACCCTCATCTCAAAAGGAGGAATATGGTAGAAATAGAGAAAGATCATTAATAAACACTTCATAACAGACAGTTTGAGGTCTCTCATGTACTATGGAATAAATCTGCAAGCAATCTTCATGTAAGGCAAACAGTCTTACATGAAGCGGAAAGCTTTTTCACCATTTTCAGCATAATGAAGACAGAATGGCACTGCATAAATGCCATGTTTATTAGTAGTTTCCTTACAAGATTGAAATTTTTTAAAAGGCAATTCTTTAAAAAGCTGCTGGAAGTCCAGCAGAGTGTAAGATAATGCTCCAGCTATTTCCCCAGTTAAGTATGCACTACATGGCAGACACATGCAGGGCAAAGGCCTTTTCATTGCTTCTCTGCAGCCTCACAGACCTAGCAGATAGAAAGGAAGATCATAAAGATTGTATTAAATTATTTAGAGACTCGAAACCCATTTTTCAAGAAGATACAGGAATTCTGAGATATTTCCTCATAATTTCAGTGAAGTAGATTTTTATGCTGCTTTTAAACCGTTTGCAAATTGACCATTATCTAAAAGAAATGACACTATCTGAAGTGAAACATGGTGCAGACAAACTTCAAACACCACTTTTCAACATCCCAGTTTAGGAAGCAGTATGACTGTGTGCATCTCAGCAAGAAAGGCAGTGCAGTAGCAGGGATCATGAGGTCAAAGCTGTTTGAAGCTGAGGTCCCTAGAGGTCCATGTCATGTCATTTGCAGGTTTTATGCCTAGCCAGATTTAGCCCAGTCCCCTAAGCAGAACATTCCCACACATGGACTATTAGAAGCTGCCCTGAGACTCCATCACTGATTTAAACCTTCACAGAGCATACTGAATGAATCCCTGGAGCAGACCTGTGGTTTAACATCCCCCGAAGGAAGTTACTCCATGGGCACTGACACCACTTTTTGATCTGATCACAAAGTATGTGGGGGTGGCAATAGGAGATGAGAAGAGACTCACTGCAGAGCTATGCTGCTGCTCAGAGCCAAAATGCTAATGCAGATGCAGTCAATGCATCTTCTACTGACAGCAGCTGGAATGAGTCTGTACAAACCACACTAGGAAAAAAGCAATTATAAGCTGCTCATATGAAGTATTACATTTTAATTAAAATTAATTTAGAAGAAATATAGGACAAAATTAATTCAGTATTTTGTAACATTAGCACGATGTATTAAATCGTGCAGCAGCTCCCTGGAGGTCTGAGTTTTATTTTTTTTTCCTGTTTTTTTTAGTTTCTTCCTCATTACCAGTTTTACATGTTCAGGGTAAAACCTGAGAGCCACCTCATGTCCTCCACCATTGGTGTTGATAGCTTTTGACAAGAAACAGAAGAGTATTTTTTTCTGTAGGATAATTTTTTTTTCACAAAAGAATTTTAAGGTCCTATTCCCGCTACTAGGACTGTACTTCTTTTTAAACAAGCCAAGTAAATAGTGATAGAAAACATGGGGGTTGGGGGAGCAACAGCAGAAAAAGAAAGGCAAGTTCTGAGGGCTGGTTATGGTCTATGCTCTCTTCTTTCATCCTTGATTTTCAGGGGCAACCAACATCCAACTAGGGAAAAATAGTTTATCATTTTAGTATAGATTCCTCAGAAGAGGTGTGGCAAGATTGAATAGGTTGGCTTTTACTTTTTAAAATCAGTTTAAAGAAGTGTTTACCATGCTGCTACTGAAAGCTTTTGGAAACCAAAAGTATGCTTTCAATTGAAAGAAAAAATCTTTTCCAATGGAACACATTTAGGTACACATTATTGTTACAAAGCCAAGAGCAATGTGAACACTCCAGAGATTAGCATATCTGTGTTACTGCAACTGTTTTGATAGTCCCAGCTCCAGGGAAGACCACCATTTTAGTGCATTTAAATGTAATAGTTTCAGATACAAGCCTTCACATCAAATACAAATTATTCTACTTTCTCCTCAGTGACAACACCAGATTTCCTTCTGTCAGACCTGCATATACCTTCTGACTAAATGCAAGTCTCAAGACAGGCATCCCATCCTCGCTGTCCTGTGCAGCATCCCAGCTGCATTCCAGCTCACCTCCCCCTTCCCAGCTGTACCCTGCAGACCAGTGGCCATTTCACAGCAGCTCATGAGGCCTCAGTTCCTGTGCTTCTCATGCTTCCCTCACCAGGCAGTTTAGAAACACCACAGAAAATGGTATTCACTACTGGCTTTAGATAATGATGACCTCAATTGACAACAACTGACTGAAGATGGCATTCTTTGAAGTTTTTCTGTATTGCACACCATCCTTTGCAGTATCAAGAAAATGCCACAAAACTTCCAAAGTAGCTGAGCAAGAGCTAGGATTGAACTGGGACAAAACAAAGCAGAAACCTGTGCTTTCAAGAGGTATTTTTGAAGGAAATTATTTGCTGCTGTCACATGAGAGAGAATATGAGAAAGTGTTCACTTGTGCCACAAAAATAAAATTGATTCTCCCACATTGACTCAAAGTATATGAGGGCATTTAGAGCTGCTGCTTCCAGGTGCATTGCAGACCTTTGAAGATGACATGCTGGCTCTTTCACTTCTAGACCAGATGTGGCAGCACCCAGCAGCAGCTTGGGTCTCTCTGTGTGTTGGGGCAGCAGCTGGCAGACAAGGTGATGCAGGTGACAGTGAAACCCGTGTGACTGACACAACACACAAAATTCTACATGCTTAAAATAAAATGTAAAAATGGAAGTGGGCCAATATCACTTATGATTAAAGAAAAGCACACAAGTTTCCCATGAAAAATACTGAGGCCAGGCTGTAAGTCACCACCCACAATGGACAATGGGAGACACAGGAAAGATGTGGGGTCGAGCAACATTTCTATCAGCAAGAAACACCTAAAATTCATAAAAAACAACAACAGCCTCTAGTAAAGGATCTGGGGAGGCAGCAGCTTGCGGGAGAAGAATGATGCAGAGGCACAATCCCACACACATACCAGCAAAGGATATCAGCACATGTTGCCCTTACTGGAAAAGGACACAGGAGGGTAGATCTGGCTCTGGTGCCTGGAAGCTTTGCAGCTGAGTCAGGCGACTGCTCTTTCCTCTGTGCTTTCTACAGATGGCCTGCAGTGACAGTGCCATCCTATGCTGCTGCCAAGCCAAGTGCTTACTTCAAAACCACCAATAACCCTCTGCCATATGCCTCACTCACGTGTGCTCAAATCTTCCACCAGTATCCACCACAGATACCACAGTATTTTATGGATGAAGTGCAAGCCTCCAAAGATGTGATACATGATGCTATTTGTTATAAGAAGAGAGTCTGAGTATTTTTTTTACACTGATTCTTCCAGATAATTCACTCTGTAAACTAACCTGGGAGCATACAGCTAGAAGAAATTGAAGTAACATCATCCCCCTGTGCTACAGTAAAAGAATTCAGATTTTAAACAAGTGACCTTCCTCAGTGAAGGACAGCAACTCAATTCTGTGATTGAAAGAGCAGTATTTCACTTCACCATTCACGTCTGAGAGATGGTATTGCAATGACATTGATTTAAAATGGGAGGCTTTTCTATTCTCAGTGGACAAAGACAATCATCACAAATGTCACCTACGTGACACGCTTCTTCCCAGGCCTCAGGGAGACAGAAGCTCTCAAAAGTGGCCGAGAAGATATAACAATAGCAAAAACATACAGTTCTGTCTAGAAAAGAGTCATCAACACTTGAGTAACCATTTCAGACTGCCAGCATACCCTTGCATTTGTACAAGGTGACACTGAACCATCCTAACTCTTCAGCCAAGGAAGATCTTCTAACACATACTGCTGTAAGAGAACAATCCCCTGAATCAGCAATTGTTACCCAATTTCAACATGTAAACCAGCTCTCTTAACACCCTTCCTAACACTGCACTCTACTTACACTAAACTCCTCCAAAAGTCCAGGTATTTGCTTTATAATCTCAAAGTTCATCAATGACACTAACTCCCTGTGACATTACACTACAAGGACCAACTGCAAAGATTGTATAGATTACAAGTTTTCTACAAATGCACTGTACAACTTTAAACAAGAAAAGACTTAACACTAAAAACAAAAGTTATTCCAGTCTCAATCCCTGTGATACAGATCTAACAACTGCCTCTCCAACATCTTCCTTTATTTTACAACGATGGAAAGAAATACTTAAGAAAGTAATAAACACATTAATCCATCACTGAAACAGTGAATTTTGACTGTTCACATTTGGTATATGCTGGAAGGTAAGTCTCAAAGACATGCAGACGCTAAAAAGCAAAAAAGGAATTACAGCATGACAATACGTTTTCAGTTAATAGGAGGAGCACAAATGTTTATTTCTTTTTTGCTCGTTCTTGCTTTCTCAAAGAGCACCACTGTAATACCAGCGGTTTGGCATCAAAGAAAAAAGTAAACTGCATAAATGCCAGATTTTCACAATGAACTATACAAATAATTCAGTTACTTCTTCAAGTGCACTTCAAATTTTATATACATAAGAGGGAAAAAAATCCATATACTATATTTTAAAAGCATTTTCCTTGTAGATATATTAAGTTTCAAGAATTGAAGAAAAGTAAATTTTACCTTTAAATGTATACAAATATGTATTCAAAATTAACATTTCAGCCATCCCTCCCAGGTATACCAAAGAAGAGCATCTGATGGTCTTGCTTGCCCCAGAAGTAATAAGTCTTTCTGGACAAGGACAGCCCAAAAATGGTTTGAACAGAAAGATTCATTAAACAACTTAATCTTGTGAGGGCAAAAGAAAAACGGTGCCATTAAAACTATACTTTTAACATGTGAGAAAGCACCTCCCTTCTCCTGCTCTTTTTCAGAACCTGGTTGTTCATAGTTAGTGATTACTGAGACTCTCAGTTATTGGGGAAACTTCAGATGTGGCTTCTACAAGCCAAAGATTTTTCTTCTGTTATGACAACACTGTTATAGCATGTGCAAAGTGCCCAGACTGATCCTGTGGGAAGTACCTTAATTCAGGGTAGGATATTGTTGATATGCACCACCATATCACTCATGCACAAATGGTGCACTCCACTAAATGAAAACTGTTTTCCTGAAAATGTTACCTGATGGCATAATGCCATCACAGAAAGCATCAACAACCAGCCTAAACACAGAGGTGATCACTACTTCCCGCTAACATGGGGGGCAAAGTTTAGGACATTGCTCCCAATGACTAATGCACAAGACTCTGTACCCTTCTGGATGTGACATCACTAGTAAACAAGCTATAAAAGAAAAGAAAATTCATTTAAGGTAGGCTGACATGACAGATACAGACCACAAGTAAGCGTGGGCAAAATTTGGAGTTCTGATTTCCCTAAGGTACAGCCAAACCTGGGGTTGCGAGTAGCAAGTCTCAGTTCAATTTTTCCTAAGCATGCCTTGCAGATACCAATTCATTAGTCATTGTTACAGAGGCAGTAGAAAAAATAGACAATATCTATCCTGACAAAGTATCACAAGAATTAAAGAAATCAAAAGCCAATGGCAGATCTCAAGAAGTAATAAAAGCAGGTTAAAGAAATGAAGAAAATACGAACCAACTAAAAGTGATGGGGCAAAGAGCATTCCCCAGAGCTCATCATTCAGGAGGTCTGTACTTCAAACATGCATCAGGGATTAATTTGTGACTCCTGTTTTGACTAGACAGCCTTTTATACAAATTACATTTCACCTCGGAACCAGTCAAGATGTAATGCAAGTGATTGTCTGCATCTGTCTTTGGGGATGCATTGACCTAGTTAGCTACCTAATGCAATTTTTGGCAATCACTTCTGAAGTTTTTTTCTTTGTGTTGTTTAGTACTAATTTTTAAAGAGACTGTAAGAGTGTTACTATGTCTGTGCATGACAGCTCAGCTGACACACAGAGAGCACAGGAACAGGCTCCACTGATGGTGCTGGGTTTCTAAAACACTTGAGAAAAGCATTACAGCACCCTAAGCTTGAGAAAGAGCACAGCTTCACATGCAACAGTAAAGCCAACTGAGGCAGATGTCTGAGACAGCCCCTGTCCCACGCCATCTGGTTGTTTCAGACTTGTGTGAGACCTACAGACCACAGAGAAATCCTCCCCACAAGCATCTAGGATCCAACCCCAACACTGAGACAACCTGTCGCAGTTCCACCTGCACAGAGATTACCCAAACTAGCCTCCAAACAATGATGAACAAGAGAATGTCACCCCAAATGAATTGGGACTCTATTCAAGAACCAGGGAATAACAGCCTGAACACTGCTTAGTTTAGCAGCACCCACTTGGGTACATTTGACAGAAGTGTCAGTATGAAGCCAGCTTTGTCAACATCCACACTTAGAGCTTCTGGAGAGCTTCCACCCACAGCTGGCACACACCCACTGCCCTCCCCTCAGAGTGCACACAGCATGCTCATGTACTTCAGCTTAAAACTTCGAGGATGGTCTAGCATTGCCAGGGGTATTTGTGGGAATCCCATCATCAGCTTCAGGCAACCCTTAGAAACTTCCTTTGGTGCCAGGCCCTTATTTGCTCCCTCTCTGTAAAGTGGGATTAATAGAACTTCACTGCATGAAGGATTTTGAAAATACAGTCATTCAGAAATCAAGAGATGCAGAGTTTTTATATAGAGGCATTTCCCAATCATATTGCAAAACAAAAAATACTTTTTCTGAAAGAGACTAAAGAACTTTGTTAACACGAGACAAATCCTACCAAAAAATCTGTTCAAAAAACCCAAATTAGTTGCTGTAAACTTTTGGAAAACTTAGTTATTACCCTAAAAAATGCCTAAGAACACCTGAAAAGATGAAAAAACCCCAGATTAAAACAAAAGTTATAGAATTAAATGCTTTCANGAGACAAATCCTACCAAAAAATCTGTTCAAAAAACCCAAATTAGTTGCTGTAAACTTTTGGAAAACTTAGTTATTACCCTAAAAGACCCCAACCAGAATAAATGCATAAGAACACCTGAAAAGATGAAAAAACCCCAGATTAAAACAAAAGTTATAGAATTAAATGCTTTCATTCCATACTGGAATTAATCTAAGGCTAGTACTTAAATACTCATAATGTACAAAAGTGTACATGTGACCAGAGAGTTTCATGGACAATAAATCCAAAATCACCAGAAACTAGCATATATACCTATCTCTTCTATGATATTTACTTAGGTAAAATATCATACATGCTCAAGTTGCACTCTTTCCTAGACACTTGCTGTTGACTCCTGCTGAATCAAGACACAGCTAATGGGAATACAGAAGCAAACACATGAGCAGAATTACAATCTGTTGCAGTTCCACCTGCACAGAGGTTACCCAAACTAACCTCCAAACAAAGATGAACAAGAGAATGTTNAGCAAACACATGAGCAGAATTACAGACAGTTTCATGATTTTATTTCCATAAAAATGTGAACGCTTTTTTTCACTTCTGCACGTCCTTCTAACATTACTGCTGAATGCTCCTTTGATGGTACCAACACATGCATTTTGTTAATTAAAAGAAGCCAAATGTGCAACTATCTGCCTGCAGTCACTTGAGTCCCTACATCATCTGTAGCAAATGAGAAAAGAACAGTCATCTAGCAGCACATTTACTGGCACTAGAAGATGCCATGTAACAGTGAATAGTAAATGGTGTAGACACATTTCATAGGTGACACCTACAGTATGTGAACTATACCATGTCTCAGAAATGTGCTGAAGTCAGAGGACTTGATACCTTGAATCTGTTCTCAATTCTACCAGAAATTAAATCACACCACCTCAACTATTTACCCTGTAAAAGAGCAAGCTGATCTTGATCTCTCGCCAATAAAGCCAGGTAAGAACTACCACCTATAGGCTATCCAGCACCCAGTGGAAGAGTTATAAGAGGAATTGAAGCCTTTATTTCCAGCCCATTTTATACACCCCCTGTCCAAAACACTTCCAATGGAAGAAAACAGGAGAAAGGGGTTTGCTTGAGATATTAAGGAGTTTAGTTCCATGCTGTGCTTCCCAACACTTCACCATCACAGCGCAATTTTTAGAGCTCAACAAGAAATGCTTTTCTTAAAAAGAGAAGAAAGGGCAAAATCTTCTTGTTTTAAGGCTCACCAGCAGCTCTCAATTACAGGCTACTTTACCAAACACAAAAACTTTGCTGATGTATTACCACAGTAGTGGTACAGTTACTGTAGTAATAGATGTTCTTACACATTTTTACTAAGAAATAGAACATAGGAAAATATACACAGCCCTTACAGGTTACACCAAACATTCTCTGCCCTGACTACACAGAAAAATGAATCACTGAAAAAAACCCACACAGACCTAAAGAAAAACAAGGAGTCTGTACTTCATGTAATTAAATCTTTTAAGTAAACAACTTGCAATTTTTTTCTCCCAATTGAACAAATAAATTTAAAACTTTCCTGAACGAATTCAAATGTCAAATCCAAGTTTATTGTATGGGCAAAGTTTAGCTATAATGCATTACTACAGTTCAGGCCCTAAAGGCACCTTCTATAATAAAAAGAGTTTATATGTCATTCAAGGCTTATATTCTCAAGTTATAGATAACACTTTTCCTTTTGCAGCTACTTCAACTATTATAAGCTGCTACAAAAAAACTTGAAAAAAACTACTGTGCTTATCACCATGGCAACAAAATATTACACTTTTTTCTATGATACCATACAGGATTTACACAAAATTGAGGAGTAGTTATCTATTGTTATGTCTTACAATTAAAACTCACAAATTTTGTCTAACATAACAATAATGTCTCAATATCATTATTACAAAATATAAGTAAAAATTGGTTCTAATACTGATTTCAGCATAAAACGATATTCAAGTTTGCAAAAACATTAAGAAGGTAAGCAAAAAGTTTTATCACCAAATAAAATTTATACATTTACAAAGAACTAGAGGAGCAAAAGAAGACATTTGAAATTATCCAATTCATGATAAAAGAAATCGGCTTTGAAACTGCTGAGCTAAAATGAAACATTTCTCTTCAGATTCAATAGGTTTCAAAATATATCCAGGGAAAAGGTATATACAAGTTTTGCAGGTTAATTTTTCTGTACTGAAGTTAGGGAAGAAAAGAACATAAGTTTATCATCAGGGCAGAAGTCTGCAAGCTTATTAAATCTACATTTTAAAAAACCCTCTCAGTTGAATTTAAAAACCAGTTTCAGCTGATAAGAAAAAAAAATTATAAAATCAAAGCATATTAGAAGAACTTATTTTAAAATATTTTTGTGATGCGGAATCATTTAACATATCCATTATAAATTGCAGTCTAGTAAAATGCATCTACATCCATCAAAGACCCATGAAAATTTTTCAGAATTCTTGTTTTTAAGGGATCTGCCTGCATCTGAACAGAGAATGGCCTCCATCAGCCACTTTTGGGAGGAGTTGTCAAAGACAGAGCTATACAGACCAGATGATATTTTGTATTTTGAGCCAGGCTCTCACAGCACAACAGACCTGGCTGCAGACAGTAGGGAATGTTTCCTGGATCAGAACAGAATGCTAAACTGCGTGATAACATCTCAAATTTATAAAATACAATTTGCCTCAAAATAACTAAATAACATAAACTCTATCCCCTCTATAATGCTGGTGGGTTACACTACAGTTGCATTCAAATATAGAATAAATGAAGCTACATTTTAAAATGTGTCTTTCTGTTTATTTCCAGGTTTTACATCTAATATTGCATGTCAACATATTATCATGATGCAGCCTTGGAGTACATACATTATTTCTAGGCTTAGAAAATTTTCCATCAACCATAATTTGGTGCATTTATTCACGGAGTTATATAATAAAAAAGTGATTGTTTTACCCTGGTAAAGTATTCAAGACCAACAGCTTCTTTGGCTCCTGGTAGCTCAAATATCCAAAGCCCTTTCCTTAGGTCTTGATTCTTCCTGCTGGATAGGAACTGGAGCACTCAAACCCATCACTCCAGTACTACAGGCAGCAACCAGGTGGCACCAACCCTATGTCTTTTCAAGATATTTCATCTATTATATTTGAGTAGTTAAAACCACTAATTTGAATTATCAAGGGCAGCCACATGAGCACCCACTGTGATGAAGGAAATCAGTGTGTACCTTGTGGATAATACCAGAATCTCTGCAAATTTAGGTTGATATTTTCACACAAAATATTCTCAGGCTATAAGTTTAAGAAAATCTTGACTGTTGTTGCAAAAGAAGAAATGAAATCTGACATTAATATAAACTAAAAAATCCAGTTTCAGCCTTGGACTAGTACCACATGTTCCCATCCTACTAAATGAATTTGAGTTCCTGTACAGTACTGTCAGAGTATGGCTCAAAAAATCAAAATATATGAGTGACCAAAAAGATACAATTTGTTTTTTATGTATGCATGCTATACTTAAATAACAAGATATTTTGGCTGCTAAATAAAATCTTTATATACAAATTAGGCTGCCCACACTCCCTTCTTAAAAGGATAAAATCCCACAGATATTGAATCTTGAGTCCTCTGTAGTCTAACCTATGGATTTGGGGAAGATTTGGAGATTAAAAAAAAAAGCAAACAGCTTGAATGATACAAGTATGTCAGATAGGGCAGGATGATTAATTTGAGGCAACTCACTCATGAATAGTTGGTATTTTGGTATTCTGTAATGGATCGTTCTTCCAAGAATGTGCTTTAAGGGATGTGAAGCTCTGAACAATCTAATCTAGAATGAAATTATTATCCTGAACTCTAATTAGAGTAGGATAAACACTTCTCATTATGTTCTACCCTATTTATTGGCAACCTGTTAACCCCTACACACCCCACCAATCTCCTGTTCTTTGGTAAATACTGCTCTAATTTTATCTTCTGATAAAAGACTCTCATGCCTCTTGTGTCTTGAGTACTACTAAAAATAATCATCACTTCACAAGCACTAAAAATTTAAAGTCTCAACAAAGATGCAAAGGAAATAAGTATAACCATTTAAATCTACTTAATAAAATCTACTTGATAAAAGATTTGCATATATGCAGATTATATATATATATATCTTTGCTATGCACAGTGGAAAAAAGGAGAAATTAAAGGAGGGGAAAAATATATATCAAAAAGAGCTTACAACTCAAAAATTTTAAAAATTAAGCATGGGGCAATATAGATGTATTTTTCTTCAATAAAAATCTTGGATTTTTTTGGCTATGAAATGTACTATTCTGCAACTGCCACCTTTATTTTAGACTAGCAACAGTCAGAACCACCTACATTTTACATTTGCCTGTATTGCCATAGAAACGTACGTTTGCTTTAACTAAAAAGGAAGTCTTCTGGCTCAATCGTCTACTTTCTATATCATACACTACAGAAGACATAATTTATTCATTTACACATCCATATTTGCATACTTTTTAACATAAGCTGCATCCACCTTAGCTACTATGAAAAATCACATGTGGTTTGTGTTAGATAAGATAGTTATAGAACATTTATATTAAAATAATAAATTACTTCAATCTACTCTACATAAACTCAGAAGGACAGAATTATTTTAAAACTGTTTATGTTCTTAAATCAATCCAATTTCAAGTATACCTTTGCTGACTTTTACTTCAATAGTAATGCAATGTTTAGCACAGTCATACAACATTTTATTAAATAATTGTAATTAAACCTTTCCATGTTCAATAAGAGATGGGAAACAGGTCAAAACACATCGAAGAAAATGGTATTTTTGTTCTCTTTAAAGCCACTGACACCAAGGAGAATGCACACAAAAAATTTAAGAAGTTCAATGCTAATAAAAAACCAAATATATTCATGCAGTTTTAGTACCAAAAGAAAGATCTAAACTACTTCTGTAAAGTACTAGAGTACTGTTCTACAAGGGAAAGAAGTTGCTGGAAGTCCTCACAGCCCCCAGCTCCCATGGGTTTGGGCACACAGACATCCCACAACCAGCAGAGGGTTCCCACCAGCCCCTGCCCACCTCTGCAAACAGAACATGGCTAACGTGTGTTACAGCCAGTTGATTCCTTTGTAACCCACTTCAATAAAAGTAATGGGAAAACTCATCATTTCACTAGGAAAGGCAGAATAAACATGCAGCATGTTCAAATGAACATATTTAAGCTGTTACATGCAAGACAGCAACTTGAGCTCTCAGCAATTTCTTAGCAATTCTACAAGCTCCTTTCAACAGAAGTGGGGAAAAATAACAGCATGTAAGGTTTACCAATGCTAAACTTTGGCCTCAAGTCTCTTCTCCAAGGGAGGAATTGAATACTGATTAGGTATGGCAGGGAAAAGGAAAAAAATTTTCAAGTTCCCCCAACATTAAGTTACAGAACAGTTCTAAGTATAATTCACAATATTGGAGGAAAAAAATGTATTTTTTCATTCATAAATCACCATGGCTGCAATTCAGATAACTTAGTTTGACTAGATAACAACATTTTCCTTTTGACTTTTGGTAAATATTTGAATATCCATATACATTAAATTATACTGTCTTAGAAAACATTCTTAAATAGAAATACTCAAATATGTGCAAAATCACAACAAAAATGTTCAAAACCACCATTATCCATAAATGTAATATTTGTCTCTAATTATTCTAACTATTCAAAGGAAAGAGAAACATACACAAACTGACCACTATAGGAACAGTGGAATGATCCTCTCCTCACAGGAAAAAGACATTTAACAGAATAGTGGTTTCCTGAGGGGGAAAAGAAAAGTGCTAAAAAATGACCAATGGTTTTTGGTGAAGGAATTGTTGATAGTAGGGGTGGGGTTTTTGTTGTGGGGAAGTTGGTTTGGGTTTTTTTCAGGAAAAGGAAAACGTGAAAACAGGGGTGGAGATGGACCAGTCTTACTGATTCTTTTTAAATTTTCTTTAATTGTTTTGTCACTTGTTAACTGACCTAATCAGAGCTTTATTTGAGCAGGTATTTCTAGAACATGATTGAAATACTGTTAAATATTTGTAAAAGCCACAATTTCTGAAGAGTTCATAGTAAAGATGGCAAAAGCAAAGTCTAAATTAACTAGAAAAATTATTCATTGTGAATTATTCATGCAGCACTAGTTATCTTGTGCACACACACACATGCTTGAACCATATAAACCCCCTCTAATCTAGATGGACACTTTCCAGGAGACTTGCAGTATTTTAGAATACAAAATAGTGTAAAAAATTCCTAGAAAATACTTCACTTATAGAAACCCCCAAAAAAGAGTAAGCCCCCAGACACATTCATTCAGATGACAAAAGGAAGAGGTTGTGCTCACCCATCCTGTTCTGGAGTGAAATAACACAAAGTGAAAGCTCTTTCCTTTCAATAGCAAGGCCAGCACACTACTACACAGTTGTTGAGCATCACAATAGCTTAGGAGATACTACTAAAAAAAACCCCAAACAAGCAACACATGACCAAAAAGGAAAGCAGAATCCTAACTTTTTCTTGTCCAAAATATTATGAATAAAACACAATTCTGAACCAGTTCACCATTTGTAAAAACTACAGTCAAACAGAATCAATCTAAAGAAAGAATCTGTTCCTTATTTCCTACATGAAAGAACTAGGCCTAAATATATATTCTAGTCTAACAGCCAACAGGGAAGTACCATATAATTTTTCATTTTTCTTCCAAAGGAAGAAATCTTAACAACTTACTTTCTTAACATAGGGAAAGCTCAAGAATATTTGTGTAAAGGAGCATGGGTAGTTGGGAAATCACAGCAGCAACATACTCAGCAACAAACTACATTGAAGCTTTTGTTTGGTTTTTTTTCCAAATCCATCTTCAGTCAAACAAAACACAGTCCACATATGGCAGCAGGCCAATTATGGTAGATGTCACATTGCTTGACAAGATTTACTGCAATGTTCAGTGCATGAATACTTTAGATTCACTATCAGGCAGCATGCAAGGACAGCTGCTTATTCTGAACCAAACCCTTCAGGTTCACTAGAAGAACAAAGTGTCTGGAAAGCAGGAGAGAGAGAGAAAAAAACACCCAATGCTGTTATTTTAAAAGACAAGAGAAAAGATGAGGATGGACAAAAATCAGACAGACAATACCTTGGTGAAGGTCTCCAGAAAGAACAAAGCTTTATTATATTGCAGGAGCAGAACTCAGCCTTATGTAAAAGGAGTAAGTGCAAACACTGTTTATAACACTTTTCCCTCTCTAATGGTTTCTTCCTATTAACAAAATACTTCAATTTAAACAGGCTGTATCAACACTGTGCTCGCCTCACTACTGAATCAAAGCAAAACTACTGCTGCTGCAGAATCATTATCATCTGCTACGTGGCCCAAGCCCTGCCCCTGTGCAAAGCCTGTCACATAAAAGGCTGCAGAGGAAGAGTCAGCTCTGCACTGATGTGGGTCATACAACGCTGCAAAACAACACTATCTAAAAAAAAAAAAAAAGTATCTTTTTTTAATTTTAATGATTATACTGAAAAGGCTAAAGTGGGACCAATAGATAAAGACTTCCCAGCTACCTGTCTGCAGCATTTACATATAAATATTGTTATTAAAAACCCTAAACCCATTTTAGAGTTTCTACTCATCTTCACAAGGTCTGAGAGCAAGGAAACTGCAAGATTATCTCCAACTTTTGCCACAGAACCTGCTCTAAGAGCTAACTCAAAGAACCGTATTACTAAGCTTAGCAAAGTGTTAAAAATACTCCTCAGCAGTCTACAAAAAAATTTCCCCTTACACCCATTAACATTTTCACACAACACTGTATATTTTGTCTGAATCCCTGTTGCATGTAAACAGGAGGCTCAAGTGGGAGCATTCGACTTAGAATTGTGTATTCAGTGCAGATGCTGGATTCAGCAGAGAAATGATGAAGAACTAAGCCTTTTTTTTCCCCTCCCTTTTCTAATTAACTGAGCTCTTGAATATCATTAACAGCTCTAGAGGCACCGTAATTTTATTACTCCTTAAGAAAGATATACATAAATAGAAAAAGCAAGTCTACGATTTCAGATGAGAAACAAGTACATCAGTGTAACCACGTCAGAAATAAACCAAGTCCCAAAGCACGAATGTGCTGTGAAGGCAGTGTGTGCCCACCTCCCTCACAAGAGTACACAGGAAATTCAAAACCATGTTTCCCATTTCTGGCACAACCAAGCTACCACACTGCTGGCACCCCAGCTAATACCCAAGCTAACACCCTTCAGCACATTGACACACTCTTCTTAACTTTTTCTGTTTCATTTGATATTAATCATGTCATACACATCCATTTTTCCATTTTTCTTTTTGTTCACCAAAAATATTCACCCCAAGCCCTTCAAGATCACTTTTGCAGGAATCTTTTGTACAGCTTTCCCAAAATCTCATCACACGCCCCACTATTTTTGGGGTTTTCCCCTGACTGAAAAGGAACTACTGTAAATGTAACAAATGTTGTTTAAAGCTTATGCTATTTTATAGAAGTCTTTTAATAACAGGCCAAGTCATACAACTAAACACTACTTCTCGAAAATCCAAGAAATGTGTGTAGCTTATCACTTTCCAGCACTGAACTGAGCTCTGAGAAGACATGGAAATTGGGGCCAGAAGCCATTAGCTTCTAGCAACTCACCTAGGTCAAGTCAGTTGGAATAACTTGTTTAAGTCCAAAACCAAGCAGGTTTTGTGTTAAAAGGAATAGATATTTTTCTATAAATTTGAATTTCTGTAGCTATCCCTAACAGATAATAAACATGAAACAGAGATATTTATAACACCTGAGAGCCAGCCAACAATGTCTAATTTTGGCTGCTCATATTAGGAAAGAAAAATAAACTATTCCATTTTAAATTGTGCAGGGAGTAAGGGGAGGAAGCATAGGGATTTGTTTGTTTTTGTAGCACAAGTTACAAATTCCTATTCCCTTGGACATGAGTGAAACAAAATACACTATCCTTATTCACAGCCTCTTCTTTAGACAGTTTTTGATTTAGAAGAACCACCTTCTCTCACAAAAGGATGTTAATTAGTAGTCTTATTCTTCCAACATTTTTTTACTCTGAAACCTATTTTTTTTCACAAAACAGATACCTGTTCCTAAACAAAGCATGGGGAGCAGCTGAATGTTCAGTGATGCATTCCAATACTGTTTCCAGACATGCAGTCCCCCAATCAACCTCAGAAGAGCAGCAGATCTGAACTATACAAACATCAGCAAATTCAGGTTCAATCTGTGAATGTCATTTGGCTTAAAGCAAATTCATTATGCTCAAATTTATTGTTGAACTGATAAGAGATGAAGCATTTTTATTTTATTTTCCAGACTTGTAGTTTGAATTTTCCGTAGGCTTCGGAAGCTGTGAACCAATAAAATGCTTATTAACGCTGTCAATAAAAAGCTAAGTGTACTTCCAGAAATTTCATGGTGGGTATAAAGTGGGGCAAAGAAACCAAACTAAACCAACGTGTCCTGCCTTCAGTGCTTCCCTATAGCTAGAGAAGTTTTACCAAGTTTTACTTTTCCTGCCCTTTAGGACTACCATACATTAAATCTGTCTGGATTTCAGGCAAAGAAGAGCTTGTTCCAAAACACACAACTGATCTGTGATCTTCAGACTGGCCATTAACCACCATTTCCAGACAAACATTCACTTTATGGCAGTACACTGAAAAACGAGGTGAAAGATTAAGGGATTGGTTTTGGCTATAGGCCACTGAAGCAAGACCGACTTGAAACACCCTGCCAGGTAAACACACTAACAGCAGGATCCTTAAAGTATAAGCAGAGCTCTAAGATATCAGAAACAACCTATTATTTTTGAAATATAGCAGTCATACTTCTGGACAAGGCAAAAAACAATAATGTTTTTTATAAATTATATGTCTCAAAGATTATATCTGCAAGAATAAGTTAGCCTTTTAAAAGACTTTAAGGATGAAAGAGAACTAAAAATTTTATCTCTCTCTATTAATTGTCTCATACAGTAATTCATACTTTCGATACTCCTTGCCAAGTTCTGTAGAAAGTTTTTTCTTGTTATCTGATTGTACCCTAAATATAGTTAGTATACTTTGTCAAGATCAAATGTCTTCATGTTTTATTTGCCTGCATTGCATGAATTTTAATTATCCAGGAGTGCCTTTTTTTAATGGGTTCAATTCAAAATAAATTCCAATGGAGACATATACAGAAAGATTTTATGTTCTTAAGGGAACAAAGTAACACTTCTATATAAAAAATTATTCAAGTACAAGAATGAAAGTAAGACATTCCTTTCAGGTATCTCTTGCATCAGCCAAGTGTCCCACAAAACCTAAGGGCAAAACCCACTTGGAACTGACCATGGCATTTGGTTTGCCAGAAGGAAGAATTTCATGCCGACGTGACTACCACCCATATTGTATTTGGGGACTACTTCAACAAATCCTTAAACTAAATCCTTTGTTTCCTTTTGCCCCAAAGTCTTCCATCTAATTTCATGGTTACAGATAACAAAGTCACTGATTACCATAAAAGAAGAATTAACTTCAAATAAGGATTTTAGTGCCTGGAAGCGGAATTATTCAGAGATCTGCACAGTCCTACCAGAGCATCACAGCATTACCAGGTTTCATTAAACAAGATTCCAGCTGATACCCAATAATAATAAGCATGACTATCTCTTTTTCAACATCAAGCATGTCGGGCAATGGCCTTGGGATAAAAAGGACTCCCAGAAGCAAGGAGTGAATTATGATTAAGACTGAAAACACTGCAAGCTTTTAAGTATCTCCCTAAAAAGATGCATATCAAACGGTTCCAGCCAAAGCCATAGTCAGGAATACTAACGAGTTAAAATAGTACTTAAGAAGAAAAGGTACAAGAACTAGAAATACTGGAACCAGGAAAGACTAGGGTCCAGATCTCCTGCCTGATAATGTCATATTTTAACTCTCAGTTAAATGGATAAAATTGCAAGCTGAAACCTAATAGCAATGAGGTGGTTTTACCTTTCTGTCATAACACACTTATCTCCAGCAGGGAAATACAAAACATTAAAAAGGAGGCTGACTCACTGATGCAATAAGAAATACAGCAAAAAAAGTTAAGTGAGTCAAGGCTACAAGACTGAAAGAGTGGCATCTTTCTTGGTGTCACAAAAAGCTTGCCTATTACAAAAAAGTGCATTAAAATAATTAAAACAAAGGAAAATGTCTAATCTAGAAGCAGTGCCCACCACGTAACATTCTGGTACAGACACAGAATGGAAAGTTAAACAATATTACATTGTAATGATCAATTTTATAAATGTTTCACTGAATTTCACAGAAGCAGCATGGTTCCATGCACCACTGAGACCCAGTAGTTTTACATGGCAAAATAAGTACACACAACATGTGCAAAGAAGACATTGTCATGATCAGACTGACATGTGTACATGGATAACAACGGATAACAAAAGGCAAAGGTCCACATGCATAACAGACAAGGTCAAGAATCTCAACCCTAATTCACAGATCAGAGAAATGTGGGATAAATAGGGCTGGGGGAGATTACACTGCTCTCCTAATTACAATTCATAGTTACATGTCCTTCATCTATACAAAAATAAATGTCTGGTCTTAATGCAAATGACGTTCATTTCATCAAGATGCTAAGTTAGTACCAAACACATCACTTCTGCTTTTGTGTGAAATACCATCCATGCATCTTAGCACGTCCTGAGTACAGCTACACAGAGGGGTGTGAGGAAAAGCCGTGCTGTTTGCAGACACTTCTCACCCAGAAAGATAGTACAAAATGATGCTTTTCTCCAATCTGCATTGAACATTATAGTACTGTCAGGCATATGCTAAATTAACAGTCTATTTTCAATGTCTCCATTGCATGCTATAATGATTTCTTTCCAGTCAGAAATGAGTACTATACTGGCAGCCAGTAAAACTTTTACAAAAGGTGTGCTAGACAGCTTTATTTTTATGCACAAACTACCACATTAAATTCACTCCCAAGTGTTTGCTCTAGAACTAACATTACAAATCCCACACTTTAATTTGCTTAGGAGCATAAGCTACTTCATCTATACCCACACTCCATCTATACCCACAAATTTGGTGGCCTGCTACGATGGGGTTACAGCAGTGGTGGATAAGGGAAGGGTAACAGGTATCAACCACCTAGACTTGTGTAAAGCATTTGATATCCTCCTGCATGACATCCTTGTCCCAAAACTGGAGAGACATGGATTGGATGGATGGACAACTCAGTGGATAAAAAATTGGCTGGAGGGTCACACTCAGACTTGTGGTCAACAGCTCAATGCCCAAGTGGAGAGAAGTGATGAGTGACAACCCTCAGAGATCAGTATGGTGACACCTTTGTCAGCAACATGGACAGTGGGATCAAGTGCACCCTCAGCAAGTTTGCCGACAACACCAAGCTGTGTGATGCAGTTGACACACTGGAGGGAAGGAATATCATCCAGAGAGATCCTGACAGGCTTGAGAGGTGAGTGTGTGAGAACCTTGTGAAGTTCAACAAGGCCAAGTGCAAGGTGCTGCAGCAGGGTCACAGCAATCTCAAGCACAAATACAGCGTGGAGAATGGATTGAAAGCAGCCCTGCAGAGAAGGACTTGAGGGTGCTGGTGGACAAAAAGCTGGACATGAACCAACAGTGTGTGCTGGCAGCCCAGAAAGCCAACCACATCTTGGGCTGCATCAAAGAGAGGTGACCTGCAGGTCATGGGAGGTGATTCTCCCCCTCTACCCTGCTCTCATGAGACCCCACCTGGAGTATTGTATCCAGCTCTGGGGCCACCAGCACAAGAGAGATGTGGACCTGGAATGAATCCAGAGAAGGGCCAATAAGTTGATCACACAGCTGGTGCACCTCTCCTACAAACAGACTGAGCAAGCTGGGGATGTTCAGCCTGGAGAAGGCTCCAGGGAGCTCTAAGAGCAGCCTTCCAGTATGCAGAGGGGGCTTACAAGAAGGCTGGAGAGAGATTTTTTACAAGCGCATGTAGGGACAGGATAGGGGGAAAGGCCTTAAGATGAAGGAGTGTAAGTTTAGATCAGATATTAAGAGGAAATTCTTTACTGTGAGGGTGGTGAGGCACTGGATCAGGTTACCCAGAGAGGTTTTGGATTCCCCATTCCAGAGGCTGGATGAGGCTCTGAGTAATCTAGTGCAGTAGAAGGTTTCCTGCCCTTGGCAGGGGGATTGGAATTAGATGATCTTTAAGGTCCTTTCCAGCCCTAACCATTCCATGATTCTATGATTCTGTGATTAAGCCCCTGTGCCAGCACTTACCTGCATTGCTAAGATTTGATTGCCTATTTTTAACTAAGGTGCAGTACAGAACCTCTGCCTTAACTCTACTAAAAACTACAATTCAGCAGCAGTGTGAGTCACACTTGTTTTGCTACGAAGAGTTGTGCCAGAAAGAATTCTCAGCAATGTCTTTGATCCTTCTCTCAACCACAAACCCCTTCTGACCACTGTCTCCCTTTTCTTTCCATGAAGCTTCAGAACCTAGCTAAGCTTTGGGGAATCTCTGAGATCCAGAGCATATTTGAAGGGGAAGGCCACTCCGCATCTATAAACTACTCTTTGCACAACTCTTAGGGAACACCATTTCTAAAATCTTCCTCATTCCAACTTTCCTATCAACAGCTTGATTTTGCACTACAGCATCTGAGAGTGGGATGATGTTAACAGACAATAATTAGGTGGACTTGACCAAGATTTGAATTGTTTTGCAATGTTACTGCAGAATGCAATGCCCTCCCCTCCACTTCTCAAAACGCAAGGTTATGGCACCAGAAGTCACACTGCAAGTACAGAACAGAGCATGCAAAAGCAGCATCCATGACTGCCAGAAAAAATGTCATTTGCATAACCAGTTATGAGGAAAGTATTTGTTAAAAAGATACATTATTTTCCTGATGCCAATCTCAAAATGCTAAAATATAAGCTGCTAAGCAATATCAGCAGCACTGATTTGATTGAATGTATTGGAAAGGATACAGAAATGTGAATCATTCACTGAACAGGTATCCCATAACTGTACAGAAGACTTCTGAAGCAGAAGGTTTTTGCTGAAGGCATTTTTTGTCATTTTGAAGACAGAAGCTGCTTGATGACCATGAGAAAAATGCAATTAAGTTCTCTAGTTTCATGACACACATTAAAACCAAACTTTAAAGTAGCTTAAACAATACAAATGAATATTCCCTATGATTCATTCTTCCTTGATGAGAACAGTTGATGGAACAGTTACAAAAGGCGTTACAGTTTTTTAGTGTGGGACTGGAGAATGCGTTATGGCTACATTGTGTTACGGCCTTGCAGAGAAGGAGTCAAACACAGCCTTAGTTTCACTTAGAAAGTGATGCCCTAAGGAACTGGAAAAGATGCCTGTGCATCAGTCAGTGAAAAAGAGCATCTGTCCTTTTTCAAGAAATAAAATGACAGGAAAGGAAAAAGTACTTCTACCTAAAAGTAAGTCAGATGATTTTCAATCTGCAAAGTCATCTTTCCTTGAATGTCATGTACACACACTGTCAATTTAGGTGTATTAAAGTTTTTTGTGAAACTGGAATGAGTTTCAAAATGTCTGAAAGGAATTACAAGTCATTTGTCATTGCTATTAACTAGCATTTTAAAACACTGTCTGCCACAAATAGGAAAAATTAATAAAAATAGTTCTACGGTCATATATATAAAAAAACCCAAACAAAAAAATACCCATAGCGAAAAAAATGCAAAGTCTTTGCAAAAGCACACGTTTAAGTTGTCAATACCTGAAAACCTGCCAATGAAACCATGAACAGAAAGTTGCTTTTGCATTACACAAGCAAAATTCAATACTGGGGATACAGACAACTCCTCAAGAAATGACAGCAATTACAATTTAACACCACGTGTAAATACCACCTGTAAGTCATAGAAAGGTAACAAAAGCAACTTATGTCTTGATGCTGACACACAACATACCTCTTTATAACAATCAAGATCTTGAGTTAAATGAGACAAAGTACAATTATAATCAAAATCAAAAGTGACCATAGCTGTCTCATGCCTGTCTGCTAAGCATTTGTAACAAATGGGACAGCAAATACTTGTAACTACCCTCATTTTTTTTAATGCCCTTGGGTGACAACTCTGAAGCTGTAGATTACCTGAGAGGAAAACACTGACTCTGTAACCAAGATTTCTCCTAGGAATGTGCTTGATTTAACTAAACTCCAGGAACACAGTAAGTTTTTGGGGAAGTGTGTGGGGGAAACCAAGAGACCTGCATATCCCTGACAGCAATCTTGTAATTAGTGTCCCAGTCCAAGTTACAAATGTACAGAGGACTGATTTAACAATGGAGTCAGTCCTACTGCACCTACAACACCACATTTGATTCACAGCTGTGAAAAAGCACCATGACAAAAGATTTAAGAGCAACAAGCACAGTCATACCCTATAGCCCAGTGATGGAAAACAAGGGACTGAGTAGGCCAAATGCCTGTTCCTTTTATTTCTACAAAGCGTTAAACTTTAATACTAGACATTAAGTGGTTTTCCACGGAACTGAATAGCCCAATCCCTAATCATAATAAAGAGCCTCAGTACAGGATTCTTAAGCCCAAGCTCTTCTATGAATATCCACTTCATCTTTTTAACAAATTAGCTTCAATGAGTTTCATTTCCCAACCACAAAGAACTGGGGAAAAAAGTATCCAAAGCCTCAAAAACATAATGTGAGAAAAAAAACCCGGCCCTGCTTCACACTAGCGATGAATAATTAGAAAATCCTTCAACTATATGTCAAATAACTTCTTCCAGACACATAATTATTTATTGTAAGGTTCAAAGGCAAACTCAATGAGGTAGTGAGAATAGGTATTATAGGATGCTGAATCTCAATTTACACAGATGTAAAGTAACATCCATTTTTCTTTCCACCAGCTCTGAGAAGTTACAGTATTTTCCTATCAATGGTAACTCTTACTTAAGAGCATTACTTGACATTCCCAGGTTTACACTTCCAGCAGAAAGCAAAGAAAAAATATGTAGAGTACAGAAAGCCAATCAAATGGTAATCTTATTTTGTAAGTATACACATAAACACAAAATTTTGAGCAAATATGGCATAAAGATGCAAAAGAGTGAAAGAAGGATTTAATTTAGGTGCCTTATTCTCTTGAGGGCAGATCAAAAGGACTTTCAGAAGCTGCTTTTACAGAAAAAAAAAATCTCTGTATTACAGGCCTAGGTTTGTACATCTTTCCAAAGGCTTCTTGTCTAGAATACAGTTTGCTGGGAAGGGGCCTCTGGATAACTGAGGCATGTACAATGCCTTCTGACCTCCCTGGTGTCTGTTTGGCCTTTTCCACTGATGAAAGAAACCAAACTTTATTTTATTATTTCCACTCTTGGAGAGGTGCATTCTTAAACTGATCAATTTTCTGAAATCAATTCTCACATAAGTGTAGGTGGTATAAACTTAGAATACTACATAACTTGACTTTTCCCTCACTTAAGAAATCAGAACCTAATTTAAAAGTGCAGGATCATAGAAATATCTTCAATTTTAAAGCTACCAGTACATGAAATACTTCAAAGAGTAAAACAGACAAGAAAAAGCAAAACAACAATTTCCCACAGGCTACAGCTTCAACATTTATTCTGATTTTTATCTCCTCATTGACAGACAGAGTGGCCAACAAATATTCAGCATACCTGCTCCAACTTCTTTTTCTTCTTCTTCAATGTTGTTTTTGATGCTGTCGTACTCCTCATCAATCGCCTGGTTGCCACGCATTTGAGACAGAATTCTCCGTGCTCTCTGAGTCTGGCCTTTCTGGATGAGCCAGCGGGGACTTTCGGGAAGAAACAGGAACCCAAGGAACTGGATAACTGCTGGCACAGCTGACAGGCCCAGCATGTACCTGGAAATAAATAAGCAAATAGATAAATACCTTGTATTTGCCTACAAAACCACGCTATGAGAAGATTCAGTTACAGCTACTTGAACTGTATTTACAGATGAAATCTTCCATTCCTCATATTCTTTCTCACTGTAAGTTAAGGGGGTAAGAATCATATTCTGCAGGTATTTTGGAAAACATGACCCTTTCCTTCATTTCCAGGAAATTTTAAGGAGATATTGACTATTCTGCCACCACTGACACTACTGCCACTGGTCCTGAGGACACTAAGTTACACTAAATAAAAAACCTGTAATATTCTACTAGTTTGGAAACTGATAAACCCTTCAGTGACAATAATCAGCAGAAAGAGAAAGCAAATGCATGGAGAACACTGGATACTGTTGATGTCAAAAATGAGATTGAAATACTGCTAGTTGTTTCATTGACATATTAAAAACAAACAAACAAACAAAAAACAGCCAGAGAAAAATGCATAATTTAGTCAATAGTACATATACACAGACACATGTGCCAGTGTTACTTTTGAAAATTTCTGACTATATGCAGAAACACAGCAAAAAGTTCATTTCACCAGCACAGCAATTTTGACCAGATCGATTACTTTTAAATCTTTAGTCAGATGCAGTGTTAGGTTTTAAATCAAAAGTGCATTTTAGATGCCCAAGGGTAACTATTTACAGCATTACACCTAGTTCTCTACTCAACAGAGAATTACCACTGGTAAAAGCACATTTATGCTTCCAAAGATCAGCACTGACACATGTGGCAACACCCAGGAAGGGTTATTTGCTCCATCCAAAGTGGGGGGAAAGGCGGTGGGAGACAAGCACACCACCAATTTTCATGGGTGGCTCTGATCTATACACATCACATTTTTATATTTCCTCAATTTAAAAAAAATAGGATAAAAAGAATTGCAGAACAATGTATAGTTTTGTTCTGCTTTTTAAGTCTGACCTTTTCCCATTTAGACTTCCCCAAGATTCTTTTTACTTTCATTGAAGACTTTAAACAGTGCTAGTGTCACCTGTACATTATTGCTGTTATCGTGGGTTTCACATCAGTGGATATAATCATTAAAACACCTCCAGAAGCCAGTACCTCTCTGAATACTGAGGTAGCCTGTACTCATAAACAGATTCACACCTTGACATCAGTCAGGAGATTAAGGAGATTTGATAATCTCTCCTGTAGCTCCTCTCTCCATACCCCAGGATCATGCTTTCTCAGGTGATTCCACAGTCTCTCACCTGGATCTTTTTATAAAGCATGCATGAGATTGCTAATTGAGTAGGAAGGAGAGAACAACCACTATTGAAAACCTTACATTAGGGCAATGAATCAAATATATTTGTCAAGTCCAAATGCATTTTGAGTAAAAATGGAAAAATACTTTCTTAGAGGCATTTGTGGATTTAACAAAGAAAAAGGTGGGAAGTACAAAAGGCAGAAAACTAGAGAATGGTAAAAAGAATACCCAAAAGGCAGTGAAAAGAGGATGGCCATCCCAGGACAATGTGCATGCACACCAGTCTTCCTACTCCCAAGCTGAACCCTCAAGCTCTTCTTAAAACCAGCTGAAATTTCCAAAGGTGATACAAGCAAATCTTGCTCTAGAAAGAGCTTAGTGAGCAGCTCTGGTTTTTTTTTTTCGTAACACCTTAAAAATTATAGAGCTCATCATTAGTTAAAAAAGAAAAGCATATGAAAGAAAATAAATTCAAACCACAAAGTTTGTGGAAGGCTTATTAGTTGAGTCATTTTTGGTCAACATATCTAACAGTGTCTCTAATTCACAAATGTTCTCATTCCTCATTCACTAATGCTCTCATTCATTAATGGCCTCATTTCTTCCTACGCTTTTCCTTCTCCACAGACATTTTGGTAACTGTACACAAAATACACAGACCATTGAAGCGCACCAAATTGCAGATTCGATATCTTCAGTGAAGTGGTATTTAGAAAGCCTTTTCTATTTCAAATGAAAAGTAAAACAAACTCATAGAGATTAAAAACAGCTGCCGTATTCTGTCAAAGTGCACGCAAAAGTATGTTTTAATGCATCTAGGTAAGCAGATTTAGTCCTTCAGACTCCTATTACTTACATTTCTGCTCCTCCAAAGCCCTTCACTCACTTAAATGCAGCAGAGCCTCCAGAACTAAGCAGCTGGGTGCCTGCAATCATCTTAGGAAGCAAAATCAATCAAGGCTCCCGAAAGCTTGATCCAGCCTGTTAAAGCTACCAGCTGGACTCTAGTGGATTGTTTATCACAGGCAAGATAAGAAAGAAATGTACAGACACTGCTCCCTCACTAAAGTTAGTTTCCAATCTAAAAAATTCTGGTCAAATTTGAGTAAAAGGAGCAGGCCAGAAAGAAAATGTTTAATTGAGAAAGAACATCCATTGCAAGTTCTAAAGTTGTACTTTTCGGAGCAAGCCATTTTGATATAATCAATTTAGAGTTAAAGCAGACAATTTTAGACATTTCATGTAGTGAGCCAGCTTTCAGAAATCTAATATAGTTCTTTCCCATACAGATTACAAGACTTTGCGTTTGAAGCCAGATGTCTAGCAGACCTGAAAAAATCCAGCATAAAATTTAATAAGTCTGCTGTAACATTTCTCCTTCTCTGACATACTGCTGCAATGCTATTAAGATGGCATTAGCAGCGTTTATAAAGCTAACCTGACGTAAGGGTCACATTAAATATTCGTTTTCTTTGGTTTATTTTTAATTTAATATCCAGCATTTCCAAGAACAAGCAGAGCAAAGAAAAATTAAAGTTCCTTATTGTTTGTTGCAGCACTCCAGTGCTTAGCCACTCAGTCAGTAAGAGATACAATAACTGCTGTAATGTTCCTTCTTATATGCAATGACTCAGGAGTAAACATTTGTGATTCCTCTCCATGCGTTTGCTGGCCACTCCTTCCAGGTGACAGACCATCTGTACTCTTCCCTGCACAGCCTTAGGTTACAATAAACTAGCTGAGGACAGTACACCATCCCCAATTAACAGCTCCAGCATTGCAGCTGAGAATACTTGGATACCTCATCACTGAGGTGACAGCCTGTTTCTTCACAGAAAGTTTTGACTTCACTTCGCTCCAGTTCAATCCAGCAGAGCAGAACTTGGCACACACATAAAGCCCAGCATTACTGCCTTAGCAAAAGTCACCCAGCACGTGCCAGCAGGCTGCAGAAACAATTGCTCTTCACTACTCAACACACCATGCTGCACTTGGAGGACTGAGACTACGAATATAAGAGAAAGCTGCAAACTAGGATTAACAATGGATCACTAAGACAGTCGTACAACTGGGGCACGGGACATAAAAGAAGAGGCTGAGAGAATTGGGTTTGTGCTGCCCAGAAAACAGATTTTTATTATTCTATAACAAACTTTTACCTATAAATTTATGGTACAATATCTTTCAATTCTGATAGATTACCACTGTTCAGATTAAGAATATTCAAAATTCACCTCTATTTTTCACATACAGTGTATTACTTACCGGAAATTTGCCTTTTGAAAAATCAGCATTTGATTATTCTAAAAGCAAAAGGCAAGCTACCTTCATAAACATCATGACAATCATTCAAGCTTGTGATGCTTATTTATTGCTCTTCCATGGTAAAGTTTAGTTAAGTCAAAAACCCTGGGCATACTGTGAATACTAAGATTAAGTGAAAGCAGTATGGATCTATTTTGGCAAGATTTAATTTTAGTATACAGTTTTACCACTTTCTATGTAAAGTCAGTTTTACCAACATGAATTATAGTAGCTGTCAACCAAATCACGACTATGCCAGCTTGCTTTTAGCAAGGAAGGCTCACAAACCTCCATCCATCCTTCGCGAGGTAGCTGAAGATTCCATCGACAACGCTTGCGAAAAACTGCCCTCCAGTGATGAAGAGACTGTTAATGGTGACTAATCTGCCTCGTAAGTGTGGTGGGGCCACTTCTGCGATGTACACTGGCACAGTCATAGACGCTACACCTACAAGAAAAAATTCAGTTACAGTTACAAAATCGAAAGAGATACTACACCACTTTTTCATCATAAAATACTATTTTGTGCTGGGCTTGGCTGAGACAGTTAATCTTCTTCATAGTAGCTAGTATAGGGTATGTTTTAGATTTGTGCTGGGAACAGTATTAATGATTCCAGGATGTTTTCTTTGTTCCCTGCACAGAGTCATGGCCTGTTCTGCCTCTCACCCCATCCCACCAGCGAGGAGACTGGGGGTACGCAAGTTGTGAGGGGACACAGCCAGGACAGCTGAGCCCAACTGATCCAGGGATATTCCAGACTACATGGTATCATGCTCAGCATATAGAGCTGGGGGGAAAAGGAGGGAAGGGGGGACATAGAGGGGACAGAATTGTGGAGTTTGTCTTCCCCAGCAGCCATAACACAGGATGGAGCCCTGCTCTGCAAATGGCTGAACAATATCCTGCCCATGGGAAGTGGTGAATGAATTCCTTGTTTTGCTTTGCTTGTGTGTGTGGCTTTTGCTATACCTGCTAAACAGTCTTTATCCCAACCCACGAGTTTTTCCACTTTTATTCTTCCGATTCCCTCCCCCACCCCACCAGCAGGGCGTGTGCGAGCAGCTGTGTGGGGCTGAGTTGCTGACCAAGGCTGAGGATGACAAGCAGTGACCTGAATTGAGCTGGCTTTGGTGTCCTGTAACTCCACAGAAAACACCACCTCTCCTGCCCTGAGTGACCACCCTGACAGACAGAGCCCGAAGTCATGGACCAAAGGAACTCAATGGACATTTATGGACACTTTACAGACATTTCAAAGGGGTGGTCCAGAGACTACAGGAATGGTATCTGTGTATTATATCAAAGGATGGGAAGGAGGTTCATAGGTAATAAGAATGCACTGCATCTAGATGGAATAAGGGGTGGAGAATGTGCTGATTTCAGCTGGGGTAGGGTTAATATTCTTCATAGCAGCCAGTGTGGGCTATATTTTGGATTTAAACTTAAGACTTTGTGTTTACAAAATTAGCCGTACTCCAGTCAAAATCTGCACACATTTAAATGGAATAAGCTGGTCAAATTTGATTACTGAGTTCCAAAGAACAAAAACAAAGAAAATGCAACTAACAAACTCTAGAAGCATACCCAGAGCAAATGAATGCTAGCGGCTGTACTGGAATTTCAAGGTTTGATGTAATGATACAAAGAATAACTTTCTTCAATTCACATTGCATGTATACTGAGATTAAATAAAAGGATAGATATAACTATAGTTTTGAAAGAAAGAGAAGCTATGATCTAAGTAAGCACACAAAAGTCAAAGTAACTAACTGAAGACATCAGGTGTTCACAAAACTCTGTTTAAAAAGAACTTTAGGATGGTTTCCACAGCCAAAAACAAAAACAAGGCCAAGCATTATTATTATTACTGTGCAATTTCATTATTGTTATAGAACAAATTGTTTCTTGACTTGGTTTAAAAATATTCCACGGGCTATTTCAAGGACAAGGTTGGCTGGGCCCTGAGCAACCTAATCTAGAGAGTGGCATCCATCCCCATGCAGGGGGATTGGAACTAGATGATCTTTAAGGTTCCTTCCAATCCAAGACATTCTATGATTCAATGCTAAAAATTCTATCACCATAAGGAAACAAGCTAAACCACAGCTGCTTTTTATTCTGTCTTAACACTGGTAGTATTTCCTGCTAACTATGTGGTAAGTCATTTGTGCAAAACACAGAAATGTCCACAAGGAACACACAAAAGCTGTAAAAACAGAGTTCCACAGCATATGAAGAGCACACCTGGGTGCAGCACACGCTTTGGTGGCCCCAACCCCTATTTCCTTACAATAACCAATACTGACAAGTAACAGTGACTTCTTTTGTAGTTATAACTGGAAATACATTGGCAGCAGTCACCCAAAAACACATTTTGACTGAAGTCAGCTGAGATACAACTTGAGCACAGTGAGCACAGCCAAGCACCATCAGAGACACTGTATCTTCCAGCCTGGGGCAGCTCCACCAGGTCCATACAGAGAGCTGCACACCAGCATGGGCCAGTGCCACAGCCCCAGCAAGAAATGGGGTCACCTAAAAGCATGCACATGACTCCTGAAGCACAGCTATGGTTCCTGTCTTGTGTCACAGTAGAAGGGCTTCATTCATCACAGGATAGCAGAGGCTTTGGCCAGCACCCCACTGCCTGGCTGACTCAGCAAACTGAGAACACAAAGTCATCTTTAGCAAAAAGGTTAACCTGACAGGACTGCTGGGAGCCTCCAAAAGCTCAAGCAAGAAATACAGATTGTTTAATAATAAAATGGCATGAGAAGATCCTTTGTTGTGATAGGTAAACACTCACAGCAGCCTGTCAGCATGATAACCCAGTTCCTGGCAGAGCCTCCCAGGACATGCCAACGCCTCCTCCTCCTACTGACTGAGCAACCAGCACAGAATAAAAAACCCAAATAAAAATGTCAGGGGGAAAAAAAAAGAGCATTAAAAATTTATTCAACCAATTTTCAAAGCCAACCTGAATACACCATGGAAAGAAGCATTCAAATAGTCCTTTGTGTATTTGACAGAATTTTCAAACCCAGGCCACTATTAGGGGTATTTCTCTCCCATCTTTCACATCAGTATTTGAAGTCATGACAATTGAAGTGGTGGAGATGGCACACATAAAAGAGGAAATCCCTCATGGGAAAGCACAGCAGTGTGTCCACTTGCTGCAGACAAAAGCCACCGAGGACCCACGCGAGGCAGCGGCTGCCACCGGCACAGAGGGGAAGGGCCCTGCAGCTGTGGCAGCCCTGGCATCTTTGACATAACCCTGTAGTGAAGCTAATTTGAGAAGTAAAGAAGGCAACATCTGTATGTGGTTTTTACTGGAAAGCAGTTGGAAAGATGTGCGCAACCAAAACCAATATATGCTTTGTAAAAAAGCTACCTTTTACCCTCTTTCAACTCCTAATGAAGACTGATATTACACAGGACCTGCAGAGGAATCTTGTTCAAAACATGCCAGCCAAAAATACTTCTCAGGCATCCAAAAGAGCCACACCATTGGCCAGACCAGCAGCTCTCACTAATATTCAGTGCACACATTCAGCCCTGAGGTGCTGCTAGAACCACTGGTAGCCCCAGCTACAACACTTGCCTCTTACAGGTGAAACTAAAACCTGTTGCATATCATAGGAGTGGTATGAACAAGAGGCATCATGACAACAGATATATTGTTTCTGCTGCATTCTTCTCACAAGTTAATGACTACAGGAATAAACAGAGAAAAGGAAGCTTGCACACTTCAACAGTCCTGTCACAAGCTAGCCAGTGATTCCAGCTATTCAGCTGGCATTAATACAATAGTTGAAATATATTATCAAACCTGCAATAAATAGCAAGTATTTCTTAGGGAAACCTAAGGATTTAGAGTACTAGTTCAAAATCACACAGAATTGCTTAGATTGCCAAAAGATTTGAAGATCTAGTCTAACTGCTGTTCAAGCAGGGGCAGCTAGAGCAGGCCACCCAGAACCATGCTCAGGTAGGCCTTGACCATCTCAACATGTGGATCTCCATCCAAAATGACTCTCTAATTCTGCAACTTCCATGCCAGCTTTCTTGCCCTGAGAAATGTGTGCACAATGTTGCTGTCTAAAACAGCCTTCCTGGATTTCTATTCAGACCTTACTTCCTCTACTGTGCATCCCAAAACCTACAAGTTCAAAACATTCAAGCAAAAATCTCAATTCAGAAGACACACTTGTTATATATTCTCAATTATCACTTCAATATCAAAACATATGCTTTGCTACTCTGAGTCTGAAAGAGTACAGCAAGAGGTTTCAGGGAACAGGAGAAGGCAATTAAGAAAGCCTTCCCAGTTTATCTGACTGTCATGCAGCAAAGCATTCACACATAAAAGCACATTCTTCCTGAAAAAAAACCCACCAGGAGTAAAAATGGCTATTCCGAAACAGATCAAAAGAAGGGAAAAAATCATATCACTTTAAAGAAATAATGGTTTCGATTCTCTAGTGTTATTTACATTACTCATTTACTTTTAGTTGCCTTAGAATGCATTGACATTCTCCAGACTTTCCTTGTCTGATTTCCATTTAAGACACACTAGAACACAGGAGAGTAAGTTCTTCTGAAAAGGCATAGTCAGAAGCAAGGTATTAAGTATTAGTCAAGTATAAAAAACTCTAAAACACATAACCAGTGCTTGTTATGTAATTATTTTAATAGCTAGATATTAAAGAAATTTGAAAACAAAGAACAGCTTTCCTAGCAAAACAAATACAGCTGCAATGGAATCTTTCCTTAATCTTTCATATGAGAATGCTTTCATTCACACTTCGATGGCATTTTCTAATATGCTCTCACTGTTAAACTGCTCACACCAAATAAGATTCTTGCTGCAGGCAAGTATATTACTACCTAACTAATAGAGCTGATAAGTGACAAGACATGAGAAAAAGAAAATGAAAACAATTAACTGGAAATCTGTCAGAGAAGGCTGAAGCTCTACACTGAGCACCACAGCTATAAAATATGAGAAAAGACAGGCAAGTCCAGTCTTTATCCACTTGAGTAACCAAGGCATGAACTTTCTGTCCTTATTAAAGCATGTAGCTTAGAAAAAACATAACAGAAGTTTCTTTAAATTTTGGCCAGAAGATGCATCTAATTATTATACGGGAAGCATCAGATGACACAATGGGCTGAAATCATCATATTAAATGTTTTTTCACTTCTAAAATCACTTAGGAGACTAATTACTAGGGCTCCTAATATAATCTGCAGACTTACCATTAGAAAGCAGAGACAAGTCTGTACACAGCTCAATTTTAAGAGAATCAATAGAACAGAGGTGTGAAAAGACATCTTAGAATCACTTTATCATCCAGAAAAGTATTTCCAGTATGAACCTGTAAGCATCATAAATAATTCATTTAAAAGTTCAGAAATGAAGTCAACAAACCTACTGACAATAGACATAAAAGGTCAATGAAGGAGAGCTCCTATGATAATTAGAATTATATTTTTAGAAATGAGATTGCGGTAGAAAACACAAGGACTACACAAAGAATCCAAGTTATTGTTTATAACATGCATTTCAGCATAAATGCTAAGGAGATGATATAATTTTAAAGACTTATTTTTGCAAGATCAGACAGATATAAATGTACCCTGTCCAGACCAGGACTTCCACTCCAGCTCCTGTCATGTCTCCTGCAGATAGGAGGGAAGGTGTGTCATAAAAACAACAGATGAGCACCAAAAGCTGGAGGCAGGATATTGAATGAGATGCACTTTTACTCCTAGCACAATAAAAAAGCTCTAAGGTAGTAGGAATGTAAGTGTCAGTCTTTTCACTGGCGTCCGCCAATAAGCAATGTCAGAAACAGCAAAAACATAGGGAAGGATTCCTGACAAACTTTTGTTGTTGCTGCAGCTCAATTAGTCTTTCATGCTTCTTAATAAAGAGGACTGATGGTTAACTAGAAGTGCTAAGGAGGCACATCCAGGAACTGGTGTCTCTTTGTATCACGGTTCCGTCCCTCCTGTCCAGCTTGCGCTGACCTTTTGCATGAAAACCAAGCAAACCAGGGAATACAACCAGCTAGAAGGATATCCACCTGCCTCTCAAGGGGTTTGTACCATTTATCTCCTTCAAACAGTTCATGATGACATCAAAAGACTGTACTGGTCCATAGGCAGGGCTAGTTATGACAATGGAGTGACCTGAACCACCACAGGACTTCAGATTGTCCAGCTGGAAACTAAAATTAGGATGTGATCATCATAAAAAGGCACAAAGAAATCTCTGATCCTATTTCAGAGTACAGCAACTCAGCCATTAACCTCTATTAACAACAAAGAACATACACACCTTATTACAAAAATTTGTGTTGTTAGGAGCTCCAAATGAACAGGCAGAAACTAAAACATTTCCTTTCAGAACACCCTTCACTAACATATAAAGCTGCACTGAGGTTCTTAACCAAGGTGAAGTATTTCACATATCTTAGAATGAACTTGCAAGAGCAAGTTTTCATTAAAATGTTACATTTTAACACTACCAACTTTAAAATTCTCTTAATTAAGAAGCATCCCGTAATGGTTTGTGTTAATCGTAAGGATTCCAAGCAGCAAGTGGTTCAACAGACAGAGGATTTATGGAGGCAACCTGATGAAGAAGGAAGTTTACGGCAAAGAGAATCAGGAATTAAAATATTAGCAGAGGTTGCTATGCTACAACAAGGTTTGAACACAAAGTCAAGGTGAGCTCTTTGCAGGGGTGCGAGGGGAGTATAAGTAAACAGCAAATTCCTAAGGTGACAGGGGGAAACTTGCCAACCTACAGCTGAGCTAATGTTTTCTCCCAGTAACTTTGCAGGAAATCTGGTAAACTTCCTACATCTTGGATACTGGACATGCAATCTAAATTTAGGGCCTTGGAAATATTATTGACCCCAGAAGTATGTCAGATTATACAGACAAACTTTCATCAAGTATTTTCTCGATATGTTTGTGTTCCCAAAAAATTATACTTTGATTTTGCTTTACTCTGACAAAACCAGCTTTCTTGCCAACTGATAGTTTTAGAACATTGCTTACATCTGATATTAAAATTCAAGAGGACAGGGACAACAGGCTGGTTAACTTCCTGAAAGAACTGGAAAGTTCTACAGTAACTGTATAATCTTTATCATCAAGGAAGAATCGATTTAAATAGTTTGTGGAGAAAAGAAAGTCATCACTGACAAAAGGGATACATTTTAACTGCAAAGGATACTTGTTTTAAAAGACCATTAGGTTTCAGAAACACACACAACAGGAGCTGTCAACAATCAGCCACCTTCTAGCTGTGGAGACAGCTCCACAACATTATACAATTATATTGCTCAACCTAAACAGAAATTAAGCCCTTTTATAGTCTCATAGAGTCCTTTTGTGCTGTTACAGTTAACACTTCAGCTTTCAGTAATGACAGTCAACCTAAGGGGATAACAGAGTGCCTTATTAAACATGCTAATAGGAAATACTTGAGAAAGCAGTGCATTTGAATGCTGTTCTAGTACACTAACCATTTCCCTAGCAGATAGAGCTAAAATATTCATTGCACAGCTTGTATTTGAGTGTGAGCATCAGGGAAAGCTCAAGTCCCCTCTAATATCTAGGCTTCCCACCCAGTGCACATATCTAGTAAAGGCATTATCAGCAGTTTATAACTGGTTACTGAAATTTATTTCAAGGATGATTGGCAGCACACTTTCCCATTTAGTATCTCCCCTACGTCAGATTAGTAGAAGTCAATTTCTTAGCTGTGGCACAACTGTACTGGGCCACAGCAGAGAACTGAAATGCACAAGGGCAGTGGGACAAACCAGCAGCACTAAAACCACATGAGAACATAAATCACAGTAATGGACAGCCTTAGGTGCATCTCTTCTAGAACGGGGGTCCGACTTCATTTAAGTCTGGTATTTTAATGCTAATTTGTTTAATTGTAGAGAGCTGGTTCATCACAGCTAAAGAAATCTAATTTAATAAGTAATCTAATCAAATAAGTAATCAAATCTAATCAAATAAGTAATTCCAGACCTTTATGTCCCTACGTAGCCACTAGCCCAAATCAGTGTGACCAATATTGTAATTATAACCAAAAATCTGTTACTATGTGGCATCCAACTGTGAAGGAGTCAAGGACCAGAGCAATCTGAAGAAATGCAAATGAAGCTCCTCACTAGTTGATATTATCTCAGATTTAAAGAACAATTATGAGCCTGGATAAATAAATCTTTCTGTAGACCACAAGAAGGCCTTTTAACTGTTGTGTGTTATCTGTACGGATCAAAACCACAAAATCCTTCTTCACTTAAGAAAACCTCAAATTGTATCCAGTAGGAACAACCACAACTGTCATACAGTAAATGCAGTGCCCCAAGAAAACAGTATCAGCCTTACACAAGAGTAATTTTAAGTTTCAAGCTCTCCCTTGTTCAAAAGATACAGAAGTAAATCCTACTCATAGAAAAATTAACATGCCAATACAGAATACAATTCCTCCATAATTAAAGTGTTAAGGCCTTTCTGTGGCATCTCCAGGACCGTATCTCAGAAGAACAGCCTAGGGTAATCACATACAGTAAAGAGACATGAATATTCAACAAAGCATAATCAAGGAGGGACTATTTATCACAGTACTGATTTTCCTACACTAAAATTCTTTGTAGTCAAGGAATATTTTTAATCTGGAAAGTGTGGGTTATAAAATAGAAAAAAGTGAGCCATGACACCTGAGGGAAGACAAGAACCACCTACAGGCTAGAGTGTGAGAGTTTATTAAAATAAAGCTTAGTTTGCTCACTTCATTAAAAGAAAACAGTTTAGCAGTTACAAAAAGAATGCAGTAATCTTTAATACCAAATAGGCAGTAACTTAAAATATACTGAGTATATTCTGTGATTCTAAGTGTTACAACCACTTCATCTGTGGGGTCCTGTTCAACTCAGCCTCAACATTAGTACTATCTATGGAACAGCACATTTTGGGAAGAAACTATTCCTAAACAACTTTTTCTATCCAAAATTATTTTGAGATTATTCAAGGTTATAATAATTAAAAAAAAAAAAACATAATAAGAGGAAGTTTACCTTGAGTGACAAAGTCAGAAAGAGAGAGTGAGATTTAATTAACCAGAGGCAAAATAATCAAGAAAATTATCCAGAAAATGTGAAGTGAAGGTCTTTGCAACTGTCCAAGCCTATGACCACACCTAGCACTACAGATGTCAGTTCACACTTCCCAGCAACCAGGAATTAGTTACCATATTCAGTCATTCTCTTTGGCTACCATCTGTTCCTATTAATCCAGGCTGTGAAACTCCCAGCCAGACCCCACTCAGCTCTGCCTGAGCTCCCGAGTACCCCACTGAGAATGCCATACTGGGAACCTGTGCCTGTAGGATCTCATTTCAGAAAGATAGAAGAAATCATGAAGAAATGCATTTTTGAATCATTATAGCAACACTAGAATAACAATCAACTCTAGGAGTGAGTAAAGGCTACCAAAAGCAACTAGTAAAAACTCCTAATTTTTTCTATTTCTGAATGAATTTTGATCAAGAACTGTTGGCAAAAATCTGTAACTTGTAAGATGCAAACCTTTCATTGTGAAAGAGTAAAGCACCTAGATGTTTATACTGCTCAACACTTTTCTTTTTACCACATTGCAAAAACTTCTCACTTCAGAAAATAAGAGCCTTTTTTGTTATTTTCACTTGAAAATTATGAACACAACATCATAGTTTTCTTTATGACAGCTTGTATCAACACGTAAGTCAAGCACTACTTGATCTACTTCAAGAGTGGTTTCAGTTTAAATAAATAGTAATAGAGATAAGCAGTGCTTTGCTGTAGACATTCTTTAGCAGCAGCAGATTGCAGTGTATGTGCTGCTCACAGCTGGGAAGAACTGGCAGCTGAAGGGGGTCAGGTCCTGGCACAGCCCCAGGCACAGGTAAGGAGTGGCTACTCCTCGTCCAGCGAGGGCATCAGGATGTGGATCCACATCTCAGCTATCCCATTTGCCATTTGAGCCTTTTGACCTGGTGGCTGGCACGGACTCGTGCTGAGGCACAGATCACCACAAGCAGTTACTGAGAGGCTGGGGGTGGCAATCTGGCTCTTTCTCCTGCCTTAGCCATGCAAAATTCCCAGCAGGGACGTGTGGTTTTATAATGACCCAGAAAGGGTTGTCAGGGCTCATCTGCATAGCCATTCGTATCTGCCAGAAAGTCAGCACTATGAACACAATCTTTACATTGTTTAAAAAAAACTAATCCCACATCAAAAACCTGAGAACAATGGTTGAATGCTTCAAGGATTAGCACATATTTTCTGTGCAGAGAAATTTTATTTTCAAAGGACAAGGGTAACGGTTTAAAAGCTGTACAGAAAATGAATGTTCCTTTCTAACTTTACACTTTTGGTTATATACCATTTTTCCTTAATTCTACTACAGTGATGCTTTACCCAGTTTACAAGAATTCTAAGAGAAGTGATATCTATACAAACATGAACAAGCTTTAGAAGCTGAACTGCAGCTCAGCCAAAAGCATGCCTTCAAGTTATACCTGAAAGCTATAGTTATACTCTTCAACAAAGACCTAAATTGTTTTTAACTATGCCTCTTTCTACAAGTGCAGCTCTTAAAACAGTGAAACTGGTTAATTTCTCTGTAAACTGTTTTAGGTTTCACTGGGTTAAAAGTTTAACAACTGTCTCCAAACATGATGCTTCAGATGAAGATGAGCAGAAGAATGCATTTTCTTACCTACCACTTGCAATTAATTGAAAGAAAAATAAAAATTAGAAAGACTAATCTGACTGCTAACGTAATATTTTAGAGAAACAAAATAACATTTTAGAAAAAAATGTAGCACGGAATGAGTTCATTCCCTATTCAGGAAAGCCATTCAAAATATACTGTCTGTCTAATGTATATTCCCAGTAATTTTGTGTTTGCCATGGGTAAATACATTGCAAACATCAACACAGAGAACTATATTTTTATATGAATTGCTACATTTATTTATCCACTTGTGCAGAAAACAGCATGATTCGTAAGGAGACACGTACCAGTTATATGGTTTTATAGCTATTGCTCTAAAAAATAAACAGAAGCCTCGTAAGCCTTTTCCAGCCTAAGGCTTGATTTTAAAAACTAAGTTTCAATTATACTTTTACAATGCAAGTAGCACTCATGACAGTAATGTAAGTATAACTACAGCTATAATGAAAATATAGGAATCACAGCAATTGCTCAGTTTCTTTCTACACCAGCAGACTCATATACAACCAAGCTTGTGTCTACAAACACAAGTGATCCATGTACAGATAATGAAACATCTTTTTGACCATATGGGAAAATATTTGCAGTATTGGAGGGTGGGGGCTGGTAGAAATCAGTACAGTACTTGTTCCTCAAGACACCTTCTGTAGCACACGTTTTACGTGCTAGGGAGAGTAAAGCCTTTCCCAGTGCACATAGGTTAAGTCAACCAGTGCTGCACACTTCTTTGCTTTATGAGAAGCAGCTCAGCTTAAATATCTAGCTTCCATGAGTCCTTCTCCTCATGATCTGGAGTTTCCCTGCTACCAATTCAATAACATCTGCTCAGTGCCAGTGCAATGCAACTGTAATAGAAGAACATCCTATGGAGGAATCCCAAGTAAAGATCTCTCAAGAAAAGTGGTTAAGTCTCAGAGAGGATTTTAACTACTAGAACAAGGATCTTGCATTAGAGTGCCCTTAGCAGAGGGATAAGCCAATTCTGAATTTCTTCATGTCACACAGGTTTATACATAGAAATGACTTGCGACTGCTCTCCTAGACTGCCACAAATACAGCACTCATGGTGTAATACTCAAGCTGTCAAGGGATACAAGTTTACTTTAAAGTATTTTGATGTGTATTTACTTCCACTAGTGGCTTATACTGACAAAAAAAAGAAACTACAAGTGAAGAATGAGGCTGCTGCACTTGAGGGAGGAAAAAGCAAGACAGTAGTGTCAAGTGCTAAAGGGAAAAAAGGAACAGATCAACTACTCCATTACCAGGAGTGGATGGATGCTGCAGCTGGGAAGAAATCACTGGTAAATTTTGTCAGGGAAATGGACTGCCAGTTTCTGGGAAATGTTGCTCTCATGACTTTCAATTTTCGGCAACTTGCAGTTCTCTAGGTACATTGTGATGGACAGGCATCTTCCAAACAACAGATGTAATTCCAGTAACAGTTGCTTTACTTCAACATTTATTTTGCACTTTGTTAGGTTCGTACTCAGAGCATTGAGCACAACTCCTGAGGTCCCCCTGCAGAGCAGCTCGTTCCTGCCCTATTTTCATTCTCCAGGCATATTAGCAGGGGAGAACTCAGGCAGAGCTCCAGGTCAGCCTACAGAGAAAGCTGGGCAAACACGGCATTGTTCTTGGTAAATCTCATTAAGTGATACAAGACTTTGCTAACTCTAGATAACCTAAAGATTAAGAGGAAATAAAGATGGGTATCTAAAGTGCCTTTCTGCAACTCAGGGCACTGCACTGATTCTCCTATCCGTCAGTCTGCTGTGCTGCCCCTATCCAGTGAGAGAACAGTGAAAACAAGAAACTGTAAGAAAAATTAGGAGTTGCAATTTAAAAAAGCATATCTGACAGTCCCATTCCAATTAACACAGATACAGCAAGTATCTCTAAGATAAAATCTACTTTTCCAGTGACTTGCACTACACAAGCTGCAATAAATCAGTGTAAGCTGTCAGATAACAAGCTGGGCAATGAAATACTCCTCTGCTTCAGTGTGCTGTCTGCCAGCCTCTAAGTGACCCAGCTTTTTTTTACTTGAGGCACAGCTACTACAGATTAGTAAATTTTAACTCCTTCATACCTGCTCCCACTTAGAACTGGAATCCATCCTTAAAACTGAAAGATTTGCAGTTAAAAATGAAGCCACATTCTCCTTCAAAGTGACAAGACATTCTCATTTAAGGTTCAGCTTTAAGTGAAAAGATTCTTGCGCAAGCTACCACTGAGAAAAATAACTAAATCCAGGATCCCTGAAAAACAAACTTTGCAAGTTCTGTGATTACAGCATTACTCCACTTTCACAGAGAAAATTGATGAAGACATTTCCATATCTGAGGATAACTGAAAATTGTAAGACCAGAGCAGGGAAGGATCTCTGAATCCTCACAGGACTCTTTCCAAAAAAACTCTATCAAGTAATTACTGTCTCCCATCTTGATTTTCCCTATATCACATTTCACCTGATCTTTTAATTAAGTTTTCATAAAGCAAGATTTAATTGAAACATCAATTATGGTAAAACCTAGCTACATATAATTGAATTTTCACTCAAAAGTAAAAACTACTTTATTTACGTTTTAAAACATTTTTGGTCTACTTCCTCTTTCTTATTTCCCAAAACAAATGGTAGGGACTGCTGACAATACTGCAGGAGAGCAACATCAGAAAGCAGAATTAATTACCCACTGGGAAAGAATCATTAAACTGAGCACTAATAAAGTAGCTGTGAGTAGGAAAGGAACCAGTTGTGATAGCTCCTAATAAAGCACCAAGAACTGGCAATGAAGCACAAAACAGCTCATAGGAGACTGGATCTCTGAATTAGTCACTCACTACCCACTCCTACCTGCCCAGTTAGTATTATTTATACTTGCATGCAGTAAGAAAATAATAAAACCACAGTGTTTTCCCCATAAAATTTTACAATCCATTGCAAAGCACACATGTTGATGACAGGCTTTTGTCAATGAGGTTGGGAAGAAGCCTCTACTCTAGTAGAATGCTACTCTTCATGCCACCAAAGATAACCTCCTTAATAAGAGAATCATCTTCCTTAATACTTACTGCAACAATATAACAGCTAGAAAAACTCCCCATGGACTATGCTTCCAATGCAGTGTCTGCTTTATATGTCTACCGTTCATCACCTTGAGATCTACCCTTCACCTGCTCATTCTGAGTTTACAGTGTTGTCCTTTCTTAGTTTAAAGGACTTTTTAATTGCTAATATGTACAGACCCTTTGAGTAGTGTTTCAATATACCACATCAGAAAACTCAAGCTTAGCTATGAGTTACCAAAAGCATTTAGTGGCAGTCCTTTAATGACTCTTATGCCAATTGCTTGTGAGGCATAGAATAGGGAGAAACTGAAGAATAAGCATGGTCAGTGATAAAGTATGTCAGATTACATTCTGGAAGTTAAGTCTACATTAGTACACTGAGATACATCTTAGAATGCTTTTTATAGGTGGCTAGATCTTTGGCAATCTTTTTCTCCTCAACGACAAGTATGTGCCAATTTGTATACATCTGTATCTATCAGTTTGCACTTCCAGTTAAGCAGAATTACCTACAAAGTCATTTGGGAATAATAAACTTAAAAATTAATTAAATAGTCATTAAGTGTAATTTGTAACAAATAATTTACCTGAATTTCAGTAAGACTGAATGTCAGGCTGTCCTGAGACCACACTTCTCTAAGTAGTACCACCAACAGTACTGCCTGTCTAAAAGCCAAACACACACCAAGGGGGGGACAGAGAAGAGATTTGACTATAGAGGAAATTACCTGAGAAATTCAAAATCAGACTATAAAGTCCACTAACAGAAATTGCAGTGTTGAACAGGTTATGACTGTTAGAAAAAATGATTACTATTTGTTTTTAAATAAGTCCAAGAATACTTTTGAAAGTGCAAACATCAGTTCCACCTTACAGAAAGAAAAATGGAGGCATAAAGCACTACCATCACTTGATGATCCAAATGCCAGAAAGTGACAAATCCAAGAATTACAGATTGGTCTTATATTTATTAAGCAAAAGACTGTATCAGACACTTGGGGATTCACTGTGCAAGTCAGGGCTTTAAACAGTACAACAGACATTTTCTTATTCATAGAACGGTTTGGGTTGGAGAAGACTTTAAAGATTATCTAGTTCCAGCTGCCCTGCCACAGCATGGGCAGGGACACCTTCCACTAGACCAGCTTACTCAGACCCCCTTCCAGGGTAGATCCACAATTTCTCTGGGCAATCTGTTCCAATGCCTCAGCATCCTCACTGCAGTATTTCAAGTGAGTGTCAAAGTAAAACAACCACATGCATGTATTAACTTATTTTAACATAAGACTCTAATTCAGGCTTGTGCTTGTGCATTACACAAAAAACCCTCATGTTATGGCAAGATGAGTTTGGGGCTTTGTGTCTGTAGCTCTTTGTATCAGCATGAAATCACTTATTTTCTTGCAACAGTGTTCTTGCTATGATTGCTTCTACAGCACACGAGCAAACAGAATGGGTTCCAGGTTGTAGAACAGGCAACCCCATCTGGTACATGCACTGGCAAAGCTTACTGTGACTTAGAAAACCAATGGCTACAGACCCTGTAACAAGACAAATTTTCAGAGTACAGAACACACAGAGCAATAAAGAAAGTGAAATTCAGCGGACCAGACACTTCTTGGCATATTATTGCTTCAGGGATGTATGTATTTTAGTGGCTGATAATGCATGACAAATAGAAATCCAAACCAAAGAACACTCAGAACAACTGTGAAAAGGAGCCAGAGTAAAGCAAACACTTCTCAACCTATTATTGCTTTAGGGATACATGTATTTTAGTGCTGATAATCCAGGACAAATAGAAATCCAAAGAAAGAGCCATACATTGGTTCTGGATGATTCAGCTACATTGGAAACATATTTGTGTGAGACTGAGAAGCATGCATACAGGCATTTTTGTTTGACTACAACTAGCTGAATCATTTGCTTCAAGAAAGAAACAGAGCATTGCTGAAAGCAAATTATCATAGAAGATTAATATAAGCACTTAAAAAATAAATACTATGTGTGTTATCTTCAAATATCAGTTTAAGTCTTACAACTTCTCTAGAAAATCTGCCAAAAGCTATACTTTTCAGTTGTAGCTCAGTATGACATCCATATCTATCTTACAGATTTAATTTTATATGAACCTACAGTTACCTGATGAAGAGATTTGTATCTCCCGTAAAGTACTGTCATAATTTGTAGTTTATCAAGATCATTAGGTAAAGAAATCAATTTTGCTGGGAGTGTGCCAAGTCAGGCCTCTTGAAGTTCCTCCTCTTGCTCACTGCCACAGCACAAATGAAAACTAGTTACCCCATGCAGGTATTAAAACATACAAATCTATATTATCTAACTCAGGAAACACATCCCTATTTGATAAAAATCTAACAAAAGAGAAAGGACTGAGAAAATAACTATATATCCACACTTGATAAAAAAATTTAAAGAAGCAGAAAGAATGGCCCCATGCCCCAAAGCCATTCTTTGTATCTTCTCCTGTGCTCCAGAGCATAGCTGTGGAATCTGTTTCAAACACACTAATCCTGCAAATCTGTACACTTGGTTTACAGTAGCCACTTGCATAACCATCTTCAATCTCCTTTTTTCTCACCACAAAAATACAATCAACCCCTAATTAAAACATCCAGCAATATAATTTTATTTCATTACTTTATTATTTCTGTGCATAGAGGCACATGTGGAATTCTCCAGATGTCAGCATTCCTTCCTACTTCCCAATGTGGCTGTCTAGAAAGCCAGGATCAGACATTGTTTCTCACCAACATGGGCCAGGAAAGACAAGTATGGCAGAACCAACATGGGCCAGGAAAGTATGGCAGATGAGTTACTGAGGTTCAAATAGTGCCACTTCAGCACTTACACTTCCAATTTCTCCTTCTCTGCACCAGTGCAAGGACTGTGATCTCCCTACATCTCAGTCTAAATTAAATTCCTTGGGGAAACAAGCCATTGCAGCTAGAAAAACTGAAAAACTGACTAGTTTGACTGCAGCAAAGTAGTTCATAAGAAGTCCCCATGACACAAGCACAGTTTCATTCCATGTATCCCAGAATGAGTCTCCAGGAAGAAAAGCAAAATGAATACTAAAGCTTGAGCCAGCAGGCTAACAGGCAGCCCAGGCTCGTCTTCCACATGCATGCACACTGCCACAGAGATTTATGCCTCAGCAACCCATCTAAAACTGTCACATACACAAATCCATACTCAAGGATCAAAGATAAAGGGAGCATATAACAAGAAGGAGAGGCTCTATTAAGTCAGCCAGAAACATGTTAAGATTCTAGGTAAGGAACACCAGAAAACATGCACACAGTGCCCTAGAAGTTTCACCACTACAGGGTGAACTACTGAGAATTAGCTCCTGAATAGATTAAACACAACTGTTCTAAATAGGTGGCTAAGATCTTGCTAAAGATCCAACTGGTATTACAGAGGAGACAGGACTGCTGGTCTTGAGCTATGAGGAAAAGCCTTCTCTGCACTCCTGCCTAACAAGCTCAGAGCACTGTTACCTCCTCTGCAAGGAGACACTCCACATCTAAGAGGATAATGATTAATAGCCCAGACAGTACTTGGGTTTCAGGCAAAGCAATTAACTTTGAATCAGGGAGAGGCCTCCAGACTGATACAACAGACAGCTTTTGAATGAAGGGAAGGAGTAGGTCGGGACAGAGTAGGCAGAATCAAAGCCAAAACACAAACAATATCTCTTCTTATTCTGAAGTTGCCAGCAGAGACACAACAGAAGGTAAAACAACAAAGCATGACCTAAAAAATATGCCATGAAACTCCAGTTTTTTCAGAAGCACACAGGCTGTTGAACATGATAATATTTTGTGTACCCCAGCTAGTAAACCTGCAGACTGGAGTCAGGAGCAGAGTGAAGCCCTAAGCCTGCAGGACACTAAGATGCACAGAGGAAATCACATAGAGCACACAGGTGCGAACAACTATTGTGCCTACCCAGTGTTAGATTTTATGGTAAATAGTATCTTCTCATCCAAATTGTCAAAGAATTTAGTAAAGTACATTCCCACTCACTAAAAGGGAAGTTAACGTTATTTGTGTAATGCTCTACTCAATGTGTGCCCACGTTTCTGCTGCATGCACCAATGACTTTTTCCAGGAACATGCCAGTCAATCATTACAAGAGGAAGGACCTGTGCTTTATTTCTCCTCCTACCCAAGCACAGCATACAGCACAAAACCAGACCCAAGTACTAGCTCAAAATATTCTCACAGTGATTGAATTTTTGGGCTAAAACATCATGAATGTCTATGTACAACATTTAGCCTTTTCCACCTCTATCTTCAGGATCCTAAAATTGCCCAGGTGGCTTCTGATTTCATTCATACCAAGCTGTTCCAATGTGAATTGGACTGGTGAGGTCAGCAGCACCTATGATTAATGCAGGAGCAGGGAGTCTACCAGGCAAAAGAGTTAGCTGAACTCCATAGTGAAAAAAACCAGACTTACCTTTCCCCTCAGGCAGATTCCCCATTCCTGTGCTGACATAGCTACTACTGACCTCAACAGTCCAATAACCAAGGACCTGTGAACAAACAAAAAAGGTCACTTGTATGCAAACATCTGCTGAAGTGCATGCTTAAAGTACACACAGCTTTGGACTTAACCACCACTTCCTCCACGCTCAGCGTGCTCTACTTCATCCATTACCATCCATTAGACTCTCCACACTCTCCATCAGAGCTCCAGCCAACAATCCTAAAAAATTGACTAACCAAATCAGAGAGCAAGTACTTAGTTGCAGGTCCCTATGATTTTTATCTCCTTAACCTCATAAATAAAACTTCCTAGGTAGGCAGCTACAAGCAGAAAAGTAAGTTCAAAATAACAGGCAGAATAAGTCCTCATACAACTAGGAACAGCAAACAAAGCACACTGACCAGAACCTTAAACACACAAAAAATGCCTAAGAAGGATTATTTCTTTCCTACTATCACCTGTTGAACAAGTAGATTCCAAAGGAGTACTAGCTCTGACTCAAGTCGTCTGACTTTAGGATTCTGGTATACCATCCTCCACCAGCTATACAAGAATTTAGGTTGCCAGCTCTTCCTGTTCCCAACTGCACTCCAGTTAGACATTCAAACAGGCAGCAAAAATATTCCGTCTCTAAAACCTCATGTAGGCTCTGTGCTTCTGTTATCTTTCTAGATTGCTAAAGTTCCTCCAGCCTTCTTGTCATGGCTTTCATCCTAATTTATTTAGTTATCTACCACTTTTCCGATAAAAATCTTGTAAGTACTTTATTAAGTACATTTATTAGTTTCAATAAAGAGATTTTGCTTCCAAATTTCTACAGGCACCTTTAAGACAGTAGCTTCTTTTTTCCTTTCATAACTCCTGATAATTTTTACAATTGGAACGCTTAAAATTTTTACAGCTGGAATGTGAAACCTGTGCTACAATGGCATGAGAAAAAACTGCAACATGCTCAGAAGTTAGTTCTCATCAACATCAAGATCATCTGACTCTTCCTTAAAGAAATTATTGAATCCTGACTGGCTGTTCATTTCTGTGAGCTAAATCAACAACTCTGTTTTCTCCAGGTTAAGTACTGCAAGTTCCTCCAAGACTAGAGCTGTAAAACCTAATGGGTCATACTATTTGAATTTTCATAATTTTAGCTAAAAACCCCACAGAATCACAGATAACTACCAAGTATTGTAGTACCATTACAGGCTTTGAACAAGAATCAATGGTAATTTAAGGGAGGAAATCAGAGGGATGCAAACAGGAGCTGCCCGTTTCCACCAGCTGTTCTGGTCTTGTTTTGGAGGCTAAACTGCACCACAAGGCATGAGAACAGGATGGCACTAGTGCTTCTTCTCCTTTCCTGCTCCTCTGGGCACAGCAGTTCTGCTCTGGTACTGCACCAGGGAAAAGGAGGAGTACTTCTAGATCTGCTCATCTCTCGCCCTTGGAAATGAGACAGATGCAAAAGCAAGATCTGATGAACTGCAGAAGACAGCTCAGAGAAGGGCATGAATCAAGATAATTGCTATAATTTTCAAATATCACCAATACCTAACTTCTCTTTTCTATTAGAATAAATGCAATTGATGGCTTATGAATGATGGCACTGCTCTGACAGCAACGTATCAGTCCTAACAACACGAAGTTATTTAATGACACTAAGGTCACATTCATGTTTTTATGGCTGTCAACCTGAAGGAAAGAAGACAGCCAGACAAGAACAAACAACCCAATGCAAAACTTCGAAACCCACCCATTTACTGGGGATGTGGTGAGTTCAAGATGGATTTAAAGTTCAAATTACTGGTGCCTTCAAGTAGGCCTAAGTTCAAAGTTCTTCTCTGGTGAACCAAGAGTAGGAGTGCTAAAACTACGAAAACATACCTGGAGAACTATCCAATGTTACCACGAAAGGGAGACTGGTCAAGTCTTTGAAGGGTTTCCATGTTGTTCTAGCACGAAACAAATATTTAGGAGAAGGAACAGGAGAGAATTTCTTATGAGCAAACAGAAATTAAAAACCTTCTTCCGTTGGCACATGCCAGCAATCAATTCAGTAGATGTTTCTCAGAGCAGTACTCACCATCACATTCCCTGTTTACAAGACCACATATCCCACAGCATGGGCAATACAACCTGTGTAACCCCAGGCAGGTTCTTCTGCTCTTTCCAACTTAGGATGCATTCCCCTCTATTTCCAGAGAAAGACAGCAAAGCAGAAGAGCTGTGGCTAAATACAAACACATACCTAATACTTCCAGCTGCTGGAAAACAATCTTCTTGCAAAGTGATTATGTGCATAGACACATTAAAACCACAATTACTGGTTTTGCTGCCCTTGCAAGGGAAGCAACAGTGGAGAAAACCATGTACATGAGGCTCCTAAACAAATGAAAAGGGAAACAAAAGGGCTGTTAATTCTTGTTTCTGCGGGTTAGCCTGCAGAAACTCCCACTTCTAGGAAAAGGCTTGAAAACTCTTGCCATAGGGCTCCTACTTATGGTACAAGTTTCTAGAACTATTTAATTTTGTCTAGACTGTGAAAATATGGGTGATGGCAAGGTGACTCTAATTTTAGATACACATTTTTGTTTACATAGCAGGTTCTCCACCAATTCTGGCATCTCCTGGTTTTGTGTCTATCATCCTGAGATTGACAACCACTTCACTCCTGCCTCAGAGACAACTGAGCATGCAGCTGTATGTGCTTGGCTGGCTGTCCATTAGATTAGAGAGCCCCTCAATGCTACCAGTTGAGATGAGACTTGTGGGACTCAACCCTTCCCAAACACACAGTGTTGAAAAGAGACCAGAAAGTTCTAGAATTGAGGCCTGAAGCAATTGCCTCCCTGAAGACTGTTCAGCCTTGCAGTGTCTGTCAGCCCGTGTGCTAAAAGCACCAGGTATCACTGGGGTTCTCTACACTGCCTGGAAATTTTTTTTCTTTAAGCTGTCTTGTCGCTCAGGAGTAGGGAAAAAATATGCTTGTTGCTGTAAAACACTCACAAAGGATGAGCCCCAAGGTCAGTGCCAGGTGATCCTGGAAAACATCAGCTCTAACGAGAACCAAGAAGTCTTTCAGATTAGCCACAGAAGACAAACCTCCTCCAGATATCTGCCCCCTTGCTGAATTACACTGGAAAAATCAAGGAGAGGGGTGGAAGGAAAGTTCAGGCAGAGAAGCTGGGTTGACAGCTCCTGGATACAAACACCTAAAAAACCCATCTCCAGAGGAGGGGGGGAAAGACCCCTGAGTGACAACTAAAGCACAGGCCCAAGGTAAAGGCAAAAAGTTGTATTTATCAATTAACATGAATTTTTTTTTTTTTTTAATTTACACAACTACTTCAGTGTCCGAGCTCACTAGCACAAAGCCACAGGAAATGATGGCAGAACTCCAAAGCAAGTCAACCCAGGCACAATCCCTAGGGCACACATGGGGATTTCAAACAAAAATCTGCTGTTTGAAGGGGAGGAACACAAAAGGAAGTCTGTACCCAATTGCAGAAGAGGCAGACACCCTTGCCAAATAAGAGACCAAAGAGAGGGGGGAGTGGGAACACATTGGCCAACCCCATGGCTGAAAGCGTGTTGGGGCCCATCCACAGCCAGCGAGATGTGTGGGGGGCTCTGGGGTCACAGTGTGGCATTTCTTCCATGTCAGCAGCACCTCTGGAAGGGACTTGTGAAGGAAGAAGGGACAGACTGTCTGAGCTAAGAAACCTAGGTTCAGTGACTGGGCATATAAACAGACAAAATAAGAAACCACCTGTAATAGGTTAAACCACCTATGAAAAAATCCCCTCCAGAACATGTATTTGCTTTGAATAAAACCTTTATGAAACCAGTCTAAACCTGACAACAAATCAGAGGAAGATCAGAACCTGAAAGAACAAGAATGTGTGCTTTTAAACATTCATTTCTACAACTATCATGCGCAAAATATATTTTAGAAGAGATTGCACTCAAGTTGCATCAAAAGACTTACAGAGAGCTTAGCTACAGTACTTAGATGACTACACACTCATCCAGAGCTGTGTTACACAAGATCTCTACAACAGAATTAACAACTGCTTCTCTTGATACTTGTTCACAGGCATAATCATTGCAAAAAAAAGCCCAAAGGTAGAACTCTGCTCTCTTGATTTTCATCAGTCACTGGTTTCAGGCTTCCAGAAGCTCAGTGTAGACCCAGGCTCCTCAAAAACTTCAAACCAGAAATATTTCACAGGTCAGATGTGAAAACCCACTAATGAAGACCCATAAAACAATTTTGCAAACAAAGCCATCCATCAGGCCCATTATATCTCTGTGGTGCCAGCATGCAGCACAGCCACAGTTGTTCACTTTGAGTCCAACCACCTTGAGTAGAAATCACCAATTTTCAGGACTTCTGCACTTAGGAAAACACTGCAAGCTTCCTTCAAGTTGCCTTTTTATCAGGAGTAAGAAGACCATAATTTCAGTTTTATGTCACCTATGAAATGGATGCTTTTTTATTTTTTTCCAAAATAAACAAAGATACTTAAAATCTGACAGGAATTGTCTTTTGATAGAACAGTTGGACCAAGTACAGGGAAAATAATTCTAGAAAAATTCCCATGCTTTGAAGATAGAAAACAAATTTCAAGTTTTATGAACTATGGGAATTAATTTCTTTTTTAAGTTAAATAAAAACACTAGCAAAAAGGCCAAAACACCACCCTTATGACTTTGAAGAGTGTCCAAAAGAATCAAAAATCCAAAAATTCTCTTCGATGTAATTCTGTGTACTTAATACTTTATTCTGAAATCATCACTAAATATAAGGTAACAACATTGATGCGCAAATTGCTGATTTTTGTATTATACCATCAGACAAAACAATAAGGGAGTCAGTGCTTGTTGACATGGCAGTGAACTGAGCATAGCACTGTGTATGCTGTCCAAGGCACACAGAATTAGTGGACTTCAAAAGATACAGTTTTTCATCTTAAAGTAACCCTCGTACCCTGAAAGATTTCAGCTCCAGTCAGAAGCTAATGTATCCTTCCAGATGCTTTTGCACAAGAACAGATTAAGCTCTTAAGATACAGAGATCCAATCCTGAGCACACACAGTAATGTCAGTAGCTTTAGATCCTGGAACCTTGAGTGACCATCTCTGGGCAGTGGCAGCACAAGAGTCAATTGCAACAACCCAGAAATTTGTCTCTCCATCCCCCTCCACCCCTATTGCCAGCTTATACTCACAAACCACTGTCTCCAGAGGAAAAAATAGCCTATGAACCTCTGGACTGAAAATTACAAGCATCTGTCAGAAGCAGCACAGCATATTTGGGGGTTGAAGGTGACTCCAGAATGCACCAAGGTGTAAACTCCTTAAAAAAACCTGGTAGACACGCAGTTATAAAAACAGACTTTAGCTCTAGAGCTTCCCATATCAGGTTGTCGAGGGAGGATGAGAAGATTAATCTGGTTTTCCGAGATAAAAATAACACATCACCTGAAAAAGCTCAGTCATATTCAAAAAAAAAGAAGTAATAGTAAAAATATAAAACTAAGCACACACATCCTCATCTTTCATAGGCAACATGTCATACCAGTTATTTTCTAGTATTTCCACAGCTTATCTGGTAGTCCAGATGATATGGTGGACCTTTATTTAACTACTTCAGAGCAGTAATACTGAGTTTGTACTACATGATGCAAGTCCTTTGGATAAATTTGGTTATTTTTGTCACTTGGTATTGAACTTCACTGTCAGTAGAAGCCAACCCCACCAGGGGAGCCATGACCATATGCCAGTGCTTTTCACTCCTGCCTAATTCTGTGTACAATCTTGTTTCCTCTGCTCAAAAAATGACCTACATATGTAGTCAAAAGATGCTACCAGGAGCACTACATATGTCAGATTCAAATATAGCTTTTAAAAAAAAAATACTACAGACATTTTGAGTACAAGGCAAGCACTGAGCAGCAGGCTTAGATTGTGAAGATACTTCATGTAGGTAAGACTGGGGTCAAGGATAAAATAAGGCACCCAACCAGGCAGGTTTGCACTGCAGACTCAGTAACATGCATATACTGTAGTCCTAAGTAATTCTGCTTTCATGAGAGTTTCGGTAGTGTGTACATTAAGTAATGCCTAAGCCACACATTCAGCAAGAAAACAAAACCCTGAGAAGCTGGTCATTAATTGACCACCATTTATTCTGCATGCCAAACAAGACAGGAGTTTCTAATTACCCAGCTAATGACTGTACATCAAGACAGAGATCAACATTGGAGCAGCAAGCTTAATACTGTCACTTCTTGAACTCTTCTCCAACTCCTTTCCTTCCACAAGTGGTATGTAAGTGTTCTCAAAAAAGTGACCTGAGCAGCTCACTCCCTTAAGCACCATGCCAACACCCACCTACATCAGCTGTAGCTTAAAACCTTCAGCATCCTCGGGTGACAGAAGGATAAACTACTCCCATTGCAGATATGTGAGATGTTGGCAAATCATGGCCTACGGGTCCAGGCAAATTAGGACACTGGACTGATTACAGCCTAAGAAAGAAGTGATTTTGCTAACGTGACTGTTTATTATCATCCTTTCTAGTCTCTACTATGTTTGTCCCAGTGATTCCTGTTCTCAATCTTCATCCTCCTTCTCAAGACAGCAGGTTTTCAGTAGAAATAACTCTCATCTCCAGTCATGCCTGGTTCTTGCTTTTACTGTTTCAGTTCTGGCCTGACCTCAGGCTTTGGGACAGACCAAAGATGAGCCAAGTGAAGGACCCAGCTTTCCTGTCAAACACACACACTACAGCAGCCAACACAAGACAAAAGGCTGAGGCCATCACCATTATCAGGTGCCAAAGATCTAAACATGCTTTGTACCAAGGACTTTTTTTCCTAGCTAAGCTCATACAAAGTGTTACCAAGTACATGCAATCCAATTTCCTAAACGTTTGGATTTTGCCCACATTTCCTGGAATCAGTATCTGTCCAAGTGTTGCATTCCTGAGATCGGGCTCAGACAAATTCCTAAAGAGTCTGGGATACCAGAACTGTTTGGAAATGGGCAGGTAGGAGGGAATAATGGCCATAACCTTGCTCTTAAGCCATTTAGCCTGGAACTGTCATGAACTATGTATTTAGAAATTCAGATCTGAAAAGATCTAAGGATGATCTAAGCTCATGCTGAACATGTCTTCCCTTTTTACACATTCCCTGTATTTTGTATTTACACCAAAGGGAGGAGGGAGGGAAAGGGAACGTAACTGTTTCCACCATAAAAATCTATTCAACATTTACAATAAAAGAGGATTTAGGCTTGTCCTTGAAAGAAAGTCTTTATTTCCAGAAACATCTTTTTCTGTAACGGCTGTAGAAAAAAGGAGAGTTTTTCCATTGCAAAACAGCTCTAGGAAAATGGTAAAAAATGGAGAAGACAGACAAATGGGAGATGTTCCTTATTTCAGCATCTATCCTGTGGTTTTCGTCCTTGAAAGTTTAACTGTATTCCTTTAAAATTCACAGTCACAAGAAAAATAGCCATTTTCTCACACAGACAAAATTAACATTGATTCACCTTGCACCAGCAAGGGCAGAAGGAACATCACCACATTTGCTTTTACAGCACCACAGTACTGCTCATAACACAGTAATTAATTTAGTAAATGCGAGCAAACACATATATCTGGAGTAGATCTCTTGATGGGCAATTTCCAGAGAGCTACAGGAAAGAAACCTAAGAAATGTATAAAACTACACACAGTTATGAAGTTTTTACTGGTTTTCAGGTAGGAAAGCATTCGTAACACTACACCCCTGCACCCTCACATTTTAGCAGTTTGTACTATCACTGAAATGTCACATTAGTGAACAGACTTCTTACACCAATAGTAGGAAGTTCTGGCTCACTTTGGGCAGTAAAATGATAATCAGAAGTCTCCAAGAGATGAAAGGGAAGAAAAAAGTTCCACCAATTTCTAATGCCTTGATGAAATTATCCAGGCTCCCTCTGGTGGGAGATTTAATGTAGAGACTGTTCCAGTTTGCTATATGAGAACAGCTTTGAACCACAACGGTTTTTTTCTTTTTTAAAATAAACTGTATTAGGATTGGACTCTGCAATTCCTGGAGTCTCTTGTCATGCTTCAGTCACAACAATCTAAGGTAAAGCTTTGTTTCTGGCCCTAAGCTACATCACATAAAGAAGAGTAATCTGTGATTAAAAAAAAAAAAAAAAGAGAGAAAATATCACATTTTTAAAATATAAATTAGTGTTTTTGTACTCCAAAATCCTCAGAACATTTCTCATTTCTTACTTCAGCTCTCCAGAGTCCCAGCAGAACCACCACCTCTGCCCCTGATGTGGACAGAGGCCAAAGAGAGATCGCTCTCCCCAGGGCACTCATGAGGTCTAGGGATTCCTAGGGTTTTTTCTGTGGTTTATATATTGATTATATTAAGTCCCAAGTTTCATATCTCTCCAACAACTGGAATATAATTTATTTGCACCACTGTAAGACAATTCCAACATGCCTATGTACCTCTGTACAAAACACACACACACAGGAGTCAAGCAAGCCATCCATCCATTTCATTTCTCTACACCCACAGGAGTCAAGCAAGCCATCCATCCATTTCATTTCTCTACACCCCGTGAAGTTGTCATTGTAACCAGTAATGGTCAAGGAACATGACAAGCTTTACAAACACAAAAAGACATCACATTTGTTATTTTTAGTATCTACCACTAAATACATGTACAGTGTATTGCTATCAAATTTCCTGTTATGCATGCGGTCTCATAGTCAAATTCAGTTTTGCCTCCTGAATTTCATGACCAATGTTATCAACGTTCTGCAGTCTGAAGTCTTGATTAAGCAAAAAACATGCAGAGAGGTAGCATTAAAAAAAAAATTAAAAGAACCATCCAGCTTGGGGTAGGAAAACTGCAACCTGAAGATGTTGCTGTACAGGAAAACCAACATGAGCCCCTATATGGATGGAGTCAATTTTATTTCTGACAGCCCTTATTATGACTCACTAATTTTTCTTCCTTAATAAGGCCACGATTTGCATCAGAGAAAGTGTGTCTATAACAAGCCCGAGGACTCAGAAAATTATCCAATGGCTAAGAAATATAACTTTGCTACACAGAGGAAAACAAGTTTAGTTCTCAATTTGTCTTTGTGCTTTCAGATAGAAAGGGTTGCAAGATTATACCTACTATAGTCCAAGGATTCTGATTAACCTCATACAGCCCATCTTAGATGACGAGTATAATTCAATTACTGCCAGACAGGATGGCAGCTGAAGCTTAAGAGCAACCAAAATTTGGGGGATATTTAGGGTATAGTCGGCACAGAAACCAGTCTCATAGGTTAGAGAAAACAGTCCTCATCACCGCAAGTTCTTTGGGACAACTATAAAGTTTTACGAGAATCCACTGCTTGCAACCCATAGAGGAAGGCAAACAAAGAGCAACAATTCACGTTCAGGATGTCATTAACGAAATTCAAAGCCCTCCAAAGCAAGCCTTAACTTATTCAGACGTGGGAGATTACTACCTCATTTTGTCCCACAGGCATTCCTCTAGTGCCCAAGTAAAGCTATGCGGGGAACCAGTGGAGAGGCAGTTACAGCTCAGAAAGGCAGGCGTGATGTCCTCGCCCCTGACTTCCCAGAACCCCCTCAAAAGCAAAGCCTGCGATGTGCGCTATTGACACTGACAGACCACCCTAAAGGTGAAACTGCAGAAAGGATGAGAGACCATTCTCCTCTTACAGAAACCAGGCAACTCTCCCAGCAACGGGACAGGGCTACACCACCTGTAAGTAAAATCGAAGAAGCACACACCCCGTCCCCTTGCACACCGCGCTGCGACGGCCCTGGGACCCCGCCCCGGACCTCGCTCGGCCAAGCGTTCCCCACGCCAGCTCCCCAGCCTTGCACACCCCGGGGCCAGTCCGCCTTCTGCCTCACCGCAAGGGCTGCGGGCGCGCAGGGGTGGGTGACTCCGGGCTGGGTTAAACCTGCCCCGGGGAGCGCTGACCGCGCCGGGCAAGAGCCGTGTCCCCGCGGCGGCGGGAGCCCGGCGGTGCGGCGCGGCACTCACCGATGCCCAGCCCCACCACCACGCGTCCCGCCAGCAGCGTCTCCTTGTC